>BQNB010069413.1:0-33498 GCA_026074375.1 Tanacetum coccineum | reverse complement strand
TTGTTGAGGATGAAACTTTAGAAATTGATGAAATAGTCAATATTAAGGAATCTAGGAACCATCCTTTAGAAAATGTTATAAGAAACCTTAACCAAAAAACCCTTAGGTCACAAGCCCAAAACCAAAGTAACTTATTTTGTTTTATATCAACTATAGAAGCTAAGAATGTGAATGAAGAGTTCGAGATGAGCATGATGGGTGAACTTAACATCTTCCTTGGATTACAAATAAAACAAATAGAAGATGGTATCTTCTTTAATCAATCTAAGTATATTAAAGAAATGCTTAAGAAATTTGGTCTAGATAATTCTAAACCAAACCCGCATGTCCTCTGATACTAAACTCACGAAAGATAAAGAGTGTGAGTCGGTAGATAGTACCAAGTATCGAGGCATGATAGGTAGTTTATTATACCTAACGGCAAGTAGGCCCGATATCATGTTTAGTGTCTGCCTTTGTGCCCGCTTCCAAGAGGCTCCCAAAACCTCTTACCTTGAAGCGGTTAAGCGTATCTTCTGATACATTAAAGGCACTACGCACTTAGGATTATGGTATCCTAAGGGGACCGACATAGAAATAGTAGTATATGCCGACTCTGATCATGCGGGAGATTATGTGGACCGAAAGAGCACTAGCGGTATTTGTACGTTCGTGGGATGTTGTTTGACATCTTGGTTCTCGAAGAAACAAACCGCTCTTGCTATATCCACTACCGAAGCCGAATACGTAAGCGCCGGAAAGGCATGTCAACAAGCACTATGGATGAAACAAGCTCTTATCGACTACGACATTCGACTCGACGACGTCCCGATCATGTGTGACAATAAAGGCGCGATTGACCTTAGCAAAAACCCGGTGCAACATTCTTGAACCAAACATATCGAAATTCGTCACCACTTTCTTCGTGATAATGTCCAGAAAGGACATATCTCAATCGAAAAAGTGTCGTCCGTCGACAACATCGCCGACATTCTTACGAAACCCCTTAAACGTGAATCGTTTAACTATCTACGTCTTGGTTTAGGAATGATGGAACACATTCCATAAATCGTATTAGTCCGCTTCTCTTTCTTCTGTCTCAATTCTAGTCCGCGTTCCATTCCGCGTCGTGACAATTTAACTACTTCATCCGAAGCTAGTTAGATATTTTTAATTCGCGAAATGCAAATTAATTAGTCACTCTTCCTAGTAAATTCGTGTCAAAAATTAAAAGTCCAAAAATTCTATAATACGGGCGGCCCCCATATCTCAAGCGACCCCCAACCTATTTTGGGCAGCCCCCTGATCGATATGGGACCGCCAACAGCAGACATATATCTTAATACTTAGTCAAAAAATTTCAAAACTCAAAAACAAACACCCTTTCTCCCTGCTGCAGCGAGGAACACGACCAAAACAACCCAAAAACTCAAAATCAACCATTAAAACTTGAATTGAAGATAAAATCAACACATACAATCATTCCTAACATCATCAACATCATCAATTGTAAGTCATTTCATCTATTTTCTTTCAATTTGAGTCTAGGGTTCATGATGAACACAAAAATTGAAATTGGAGATTTTTCATTTTTCTTTCAATTTTGTACAATTAGGACTACTAGGATACAATGTATAACTAATATGCTTCCCTTAGACATAGGATTTTCATGCAACAGTGAGTTTGTCGAAAAAATTAATTTCGAACCAAAACCTTAATTTTATTTTCAAATCACTCACGTTAGGAACATAATAAAATTGTTGTTATGCATTGTTAATACAACTCAAAAATGTTTTTAAACACATGCATAATGATCTCATGAACAAAATTCGAGATACATAATTCATATGTATTTTTCAACATGTTTGGATGAGCAAAATCAAATTAAGGAGCGTTTGGGTTAACTCTTAGGATTTTACTTTTAGGTCGAGTTAATCGTTACTCCACATTTGTCACATTTAGGCACACACTAGAAACAATGTCTATACAATATTACAAGTAAATGATACTAAAACATGACTTAAATACTTTCTCTCTAGGTAACCATGCCTTGAATTACCGGTCTAGATCACCAAAATACCCGAAACTACATTCCACTCATATCAAAAGAATTTAATCAACCTTTACTAAACACCATTGCTAGCCTTGAAAAACGATACTTTCATGAGGGTAGGGTTGTGAGTCAAAATTTTGAAAACATGAGTCATATTCGTGCTAAGTTTGAATCAATTAGTTTTGATTGTTTGTTGAACATAAACGAACAAATTGTTCCTCGTTTTGTTCTCGAGTGTTATAGTCAACTCACGTTTGACTATAACTCTAAGGGTCATTTTGTGGTCAACTTTGTCATACAAAATAAGTCATTCTCTCTCACTCTCGAAGAATTCGGTCAAATCTTAAAAATCCTTTTCAAAGGTCAAGTGTCATACAGCGACATGTGGTCACCCGACTACTTGTCAATAAGTGTTCCAAGTAAAGGTCGTTACAAAACCACTCCTCCTTCTCCAAATGTCATCAAGTCTCTTATTCAAGTTCCTCAACAAGGTCAAGTTACTCGTACCAAAAACAAGAAAACTATTGTCGTAGATAAAAACAAAATTTTGTCTCGCGAGATTCAACCTCATATGAAACCATGGGTTGATATTATTCGTGAAAATGCCATTTGTTTAGGAGGTCATCAAGATCATGCCTCCGCTTGTCTTTGTCATATGCTTTATTGCATTGAAATCTCCACTCCATACAATCTAGCATTTTTCATTCTCAAAAGAATGGAAAAGACTCAAAAGAAACCTAAGGAACTCTTACCTTATGGAATGCTTTTGACTAGATTGTTCAAACATGTTGTGTCCATCCATCTAGAGCTAGCAATTGATCACTACCTCTTGTTTGATCGAGTCATGCATCCCCTCGCTCCTCACTATGAGCGAAAGACGCGATCGGATCATGGCAAGAAGAGACCTCGTGATTTAAATGATAGCACCTCGTCCACCACTCTAAATCATTCATCCTCATCTCATCCGTTAGATGATATTGTCGATGTAAATGATGAAGAGTCGTTTCATTCCAATTCTTCCTCTCCTTCTCAAAATGTCTCTTCCTCGTCAAATGTTGTCTCTAGAGTCCGTTAAAACCCTCCTCATGATAGTCAACACTTGAACACCTACCTCTCTAAAACTTTAAACCTTCAAATTCAACAACGAGATGATCACCGGAAAGGGTTAAGGTCAATTGGAAAAGCTCTCAAGGATATGATCAGTGGAGCACAAAAGTGAACATGTTTGCAAAACTATTAAGAGATTCTCATTATTGTCTATATTATCTTGTACATTATGCCTTAATTTTCTTTTATCCACTCATTAGGACTAGGAATGATGAATGATGATTATACGTGACTTGGATGATCTTTTTAATTTTATCATCCTATCAACTTTCTATGTGAACTATCTCTAGGAGATTACAACATGCGTATAATATTACTATATGCTAAATGATTTGCATCTTAGTGTAGAACCCTATATTCTTGCTTAAATTAGTTGATTCTTGAATTTGGAAGATGCTAAAATCACTGGACAAAAGGAAGGAAAAACTGGAAAATTTTCGTTTTCTCCAGAAAACGGCCCTCATAAACATCAGGCGGCCCCCCAATATATATAGGACCACCCAACAATATGGGACCGCCAACAGGAGGGAACATAATTTTTAAGTTTGCCTTTTTTTTGTATCTTTGACCTTTCTATACATAGCCTCATGCTGGCATTTCCCTAATTAGCCAAACCACTTCTTGCACCTTTTGTCACTCAAACCATGCTTTGCCATTCTCTATCCTTACCTTCCTTATTTAACTCATCCATCATTCTTCATCCATCATCACCAACCTCTTCTCATTATCATCTTCTTTGTCATCATCAATGTCTAGCTCAAACCACCATCCAAACTTGTAACACCCCCAAAATTGGGTCGCAGCGGAATAAGGATCTCTGGGGCATGTTACTTCATAGATCAATAACACAAGATGTATATAGAACGACCAAAAAGTCGTTTAAAACTGATACATTGGAATTAACAAAGTATTTGTTACATAAGCCGAAGCTTCACTTGTCCACTTGTTCAAAATACAAAGATTTCTAGCCCATAACAGTTATACAAAATGAAATGCGACAAAATCTTTAATGCATGATATCCAAATCAAAACCACCAATGTATCCCTGGCACCTCGTGCCTATTGACCACCTGAAAACATTGCTTTAAAACGTCAACAAAAATGTTGGTGAATTCATAGGTTAGTAAAAAAAATATAATATGCAGGACCGCAAGACTTTCCCCGTGATAATGCAACAAATGCAGACATCACAAAATCCGATTACGTTTTCCTAAGCTCATGACACTGAAGCTCGACAATTATATTCGCAATAATAAATATTGCTATTCTGCCCGATCAGATGTTCAACCCTAAACATCCCAAATCCGACATGCTATAACGTTCGTTCCCGGTGATAGCTAATCACCCGAACGGGGAGGTCAATCCCAAATAGATCTATTCATAACATTCGCGCTCACATAATGTAATTCACAACTACATCTATGTAATTGACAGTTCATGATAATGGGCTCAACTTGGGTTATCGCTACTTAGGCAAACACGTAAGCAATATAAAATATACACTTGCGTCCAATTTATAAAACAAAGCATGTTTCCACCCCAAAGTTATAAATCATTGAAATCGTAAAAATGTGGGGCTATGAACTCACCTTCACCTTCGAGTGCGTGAGCAAGTATGTCACAAGATAATGCTCCACGCAAACCGTCAGATTGCAACCCTATATAAATTTAAGGTCCTATAAGTACATGTAACTTATGAATAAAACCACTTCAATATCCTAAACTAGCGCATCATACTATCGTTCGGAAAGCTATACAAAAATTAAAGAAGGTCATGTAGTGAAGAATGAGGAGTTATACACATTAAATCGAAATCAACAACGTTCGACGGATACGGCCACCCCGAAGAGGCCTCACTTATGAAACTCCTAGAAAATAAAGCACTTTGCTTAACTAATACCACAAAGGTCTATAAAGTCCAATCACCATCTAATATTGGTTTTGGTAAAAATGTGTTTAATTAAGTTAACACTTTTATAATTATCGAGTAGTAAAACCCGCGTAACTTACGCGTTTTAAAAGTCCGATTTTGGACTTTCTTATGCACTAATCAGCTTTCGTATTAGGAGAGTATCAATAATTTTTACATTTTCAAATATTTGACCCTTCTGATGAACAGTGCTTTTTTACCTGTGTTCAAACTAGTTATAAATTATTTTGATAGTGTTAGTTATCGACAAACACCCGTAAACGCGTATTTTTATCGTTATAGTCCGTTTTTTATTTTAAAGCGATTTTTTCGGAGCAACGTTCTCGTTAATGAAATTCTATCAATTTATAAAACGTTTACAAAAAAATAAAAGTTTCTGTCCCATGAATATGTTTTAATAGAATTATTAACTGATCATAATTTATTAAGTGCATTTTTACAAACTTTTTTAATAACTGAAAACCACCGCGAAATTCATAAACTCCTTCCATTTTTTTTTTTTTTTTTTTTTTTTTTTTTTTTTATTAAATTGAAAAATTATGATTCTTATCATTTTAGAATCCAAAAAATTGTTTTAATTCGTTAAAAAATAACACTTTCAGTTTTTATTAAAGATATTTTATAAAATTATTTTATAAACCGTTTAATTTACGTATAACTCGTAATTAGCGTAACTTTTTTGTTATTTATCCGTTTGACAAGTTTCTTACCTTTTAGGAATTGTTACGAGATGTAGAATATTTATAAAACATAATATCCACTGTTTGGATTTCGATTCCAAACAGCCCCTTAATATCTATATATTTACTTATTTATTAAACTTGTTTTATATACATTTTAACTAAGTAATTTCCACAAGTTTTTCCCACACTCTTAATATACTATATCATATATATTATATAGTCCATAAGTCCAAAATTTATCCATTTGTCCAAGTCATTAAGTCATGAACATCATTTATAACCATAATTTCTTAAAGAAACCTTAAGTATAACAAGTTTACGAAATGAACTTTTACACCTAAACCAAGTGTGTACAATAGTTTTTAACTTCCATATAACTTCCAAGTATTACCATCCAAAGACACACATGTATGTAGAAGTTCCTAAAACTATTTTACAAAAAAAATCCAAGTCTACAGAGTTAAACATGTCCTAAAAGGGTGATTTCACTACATAAACATCACATATACATATAATCATATAAATGAAAAGTTAAAGGCTTTAGATAACCTTAATGGGATGATGTATGATGATGAAAAATAAGTGCTAAACCCTTGTTTAGACTTTAAACCCAAGCTTGCACAATATAAAACCCTAATTCTTCCAAATAAACCCTAATCTTCCTTTTTCTTTTTTCCTTCTTGATTATCTTCCTAATCAACCAACCCAAGCTTCCAAACTTGATTGTATGACCTTAGATATCAATGTAGGATGTGTGGTAAATGTTTTAATTGAAATTTTGTATGATATTTAAATAAAGTGGGGTGAGCCGTGGGTTTTAAGATAAAAAGAGAGAAATGGTGTGAGTTTTTCTTTAAAGAAATGTAGTGTATGAGAAAACTAGGACTAATGCATCTTATTTATACTACAAGTATGAGTTCTAAGTGACCTAGTGAAGTTAAAGACCATTGACTAGTCCAAGGGGGAGGGAAAATAATGGGCGGCATCATGAGGTCATAAAATGATTGCAGATAGTACAACGCTAGTTTTCCTTACTAACTCAATAGGTACTTCAACTAACTACTTAAATGAACCAGTTTTCCATTCCATGTAATAGTTGAGAATTGTCCCATGTTTTAAAGGACGTGTTTTTTTCCTTGAATATCTAGCTATTTGCAATAAAAATGGAAGTACAAGTAACTTGCATAATGGAAGTAAACTTTGAGTTAACTACAAGTGATAGAACAATGTAAAGATGAGTGTTATTATTGAAAGTATAACCTGCAAAGTGATATGTCTATGGTTATTATCTATATAGGGGCGTTCCAAATAATATTTGTGATAAAGCATTATAAAATTTGGTCAGGTAAATAAATTAGGCATATGTTTAAGCGTGAATTAATTAACGTGGTTCTCGGGAATGGCCTAAACGCACTTTTATCGCGAACCGAATGAAAATAAGTAACCGATAAAAAAAAATGAACATGATCATAATTGGGATTCTCAAAATAATTATTTAAATACTTTGCTTGATGAAACGCTTAATTATGTTTGATCCCGTTTACATTGAACGCTAATTTTTAGCTTACCGCGATTAGCTTAACATTTATGATTTAAAGCAAACGCGTACAATAAAAAAAAAGGTACATTGTGGATTTTTAAATTATCGACGCGTAGTCAATGACTTAAAACACACAAAGGTTGTTATAGACTTCCCCCATTAAACGAGCCTTGTCCTCAAGGCTCATAATAGCAGCAAAGCATACTTAACGACGGTGCGGTCTTGGTGAAGAGGTGTGGGTATTTCTTCTTGAATTGGTCTTCACGTTCCCACGTGAACTCAGGACATCTCTTGGAGTTCCATCGAACCTTGACTAATGGGATCCGGCTTCGCTTTAACCGTTTAACTTCATGGCCCACTATTTCTACTGGTTTCCTTCACACAAAATGAAGTTTTTGTCATCAAGATGAAGAGTCCATCCAACGGAACGGCTAATGGTTTCGTCGGCATGACACTTTTCAGGTGGATACATGAATTATTATGAACTCTTGCTCAGCTACTTCAGGATAAGCTCGAGCTTATAAGCAACCTCTTTGACCTTTTCTAACACCTTGAAAGGTCCAACATACCTAGGGTTCAACTTCCCCCGTTTTCCAAAATGTACGACCCCTTTCCAAGGCGAAACTTTAAGCATAACTTTATCCCTAACTTGAATTCTATCGGTTTATCACGCTTCAGACGGCGTAAACCATCTGTCGATCACTGAAGCGCTTGCATCCTTTGCTTGACGGGATGCAATTACTCCAGTGGTCTTTGTATTAGTTCTGGACTGAGATTTGAGCTTCTTCCCATACTTCGGTCCAACAAAACAGGCTGAAACGACCCTTTTGACCATAAAGTGATTCAAATGGTGGCGGCCTTGATGCTAGCGTGATAGATAATTGTTATAAGGAGAACCTCACTAGTGGCAAATGGATTAACCCAACCCTTTCCAAAGGTCGATTCCGCTACAGCACGCACATAATCATTTAAAAAATTTGAGAGTTTGAATGGGTCCTCCCCATCGCATTTGCCCATACTGTTTATGGATGGTACGCAGTCCACCATAATCCAATAAGTACCCCTAAAGCATTCTGAAGTGACCTCCAGAAATTTGATGCAAACCTTGGGTCATGATCACAAATGATTGAGACAGGTATTCCATGTCTCGTGACCACCTCCTTTAGGTACATTCTTGGAAGTTTATCCAAAGGAACAGTCTCTCTCATCGGTGTGAAAATCGCCAGACTTAGTGAGTCCGGTCAACGGATCGCCCAATGGTGTCGTAGCCAATTGGCGACGACTTTCGGAAGGCATAGTACACAAAATCGCTAGTGATGTTGTCTCACTTCCATTCAGGTATCTTGGGTTGTACCAACAATCCTGATGGCCTTTGAGATGCACCAGCCTGTGACTTAACACAAGTCAAACACTTGTTAACATAGGTGGCGACGTCGGCTTCATATTGGCCACAAAATAGCATTCTTCATAATCGTTGTTACATCATGTCGGAACCCGGATGTATAGAATATTTGAATTTATGTAGGACTCCAATACAGCATGTCGACTAAAGTCCGCAAATCTCCATAACAAGGTAGCCAACAAAACTTCCTGCCATTGGAGGCATAGGGGTTCCATTAAACCGAGGGTTGCCAATTTTTCCATCCTAATCGCCTCTAGCTTTTTTAGCGTTTTTCAAACCAACATTTCCTCCAACATCTTGCATTCTTGATGTTTCGCTGGTTTTCGTGATTCAGATCTGAGCCATTCAAGATATTGTTTGGGAAATCCAAAACTAATAGTCATGCTTAGGGCACGAACTCTTAACGGTGGTTCTCGTTCTTTCCTGCTCAAAGCATCAGCAACGACATTGGCTTTCCCCGGGTGATAACGAATATCGCAATCATAATCACTAAGCAACTCTAACCATCGGCGTTGTCTCATGTTTAGTTCCTTCTGATCAAGAATGTGTTGTAAGCTCTTATGATCAGTGAACACTGTACACTTGGTTCCGTACAAATAGTGTCTCCAAATTTTGAGAGCGAACACTACTAGGTCCAAGTTTCCAAATCATTCGTCCGTATAGTTCTTCTCATGAATTTTCAACTGGCGTGATGCATAAGAAATCACCTTTTCTCTTTGCATCAACACAGCGCCCAAACCCTTCTTTGAAGCGTCGCAGTATGCGATGAAATCTTTGCTTCCCTCAGGTAATGCAAGGATTGGTGCACTGCACAACTTCTGCTTCAACAGTTGAAAAGCTGCTTCTTGTTTATCGCCCCAAACAAACTTGACCTTCTTTTGAGTAAGCTTAGTCATTGGTTTGGCGATCTTTGAAAACCCTTCAATGAATCTTCATAAGACCACAAGACCTAAAAGATTGAGTGAAATCTCCGTTGGTGACTTATGAGAGTTACCAGTCTTTAATGGATTCAGATCTGTGGCATAGGATCCACATGAATTCCTTCACTATCGATCACATGACCGAGGAACTGTACTTTGGGAATCCAAAATTCACATTTGGAAAATTTGGCATACAACTCCTCTTTCTTAAGCAACTCTAAGATTAGCTTAAGGTGCTCTTCGTGTTCTTGCTTGTTCTTCGAATATATCAGAATATCGTCAATAAAGACAATCACAAATTTATCCAGATATGGTTTTTGCACATAAGCCCGATTCATAAGTGTCCATGAATACGGCAGGTGCGTTATGTCAAACCAAAACGGCAAAAACTTGAAATTCATAATGGCCGTAACGAGTTCTGAAGGCAGTCTTCGGAATGTCTTCTTCTCGAACCCTCAGTTGGTGATAACCTGACCTTAGGTCACGTTGGGTGGGGGGGGGGTGGGGGGGGAGTAACACGTCGACCTTGAAGCTGAATCAATAATCCTCAATTCTTAGGAGTGGATAACGGTTCTTCACTGTCAGTTTGTTTAATTCCCGATAGTCAATGCACATCCGAAATGATCCATCCTTCTTCTTGACAAACAAGACCGGAGCTCCCCAGGGTGAGGAACTGGGTCTTATAAAGCCCTTCTGGTTTTGTAACTTTTTCTTTTAGTTAGGCTCCCGATAACTCTTTCATTTCGGAAGCGCCAATAGATAAAGGTGCCTGTGCTACAGTGCGAAGCACCAGGTACCAAACAATTATGAATACTCCACTTGCGAGTCGGAGGAAGACCCGGCAATGTCCTCTGAATAAACATTTTCAGGAAAGCTGAAACTATTGTACATCCTCAATCGCATCTTCTCCACTTGTCTTCAAACCTCTTTGCAGTAAACATGTCCAAAAAGAAAGAAATCCTGTTTGCATGTGACTTATCATTTTAGTGCACGAAATGATGTTTAATCGGGTTCACATTTCCCTGGTACTTCCATCACCCGTGTAGATTACAGGTTTCATGTTTATTTCCCCAGAGATGCAACAATCTTCGTCGCACACATAATGACCGCTTGGTACTTCGCCACCACATAAGGATAGTGATTAACCCAATTATTCTCCGTCAGCTAGTTCGACATCATAAATAGTGATCTAGGTAGATGGCGTGATGTCAATTTGGGAGCTAAATGCAGTAGACACAAAACTCCCGATCGCACCCTATCAAATAAGATATAAGCATAGGCGGTTGTTTAGAAGGAACGTACCCGCAACAACGTTGTCTGGGTTTGCCCCCCGCTTTCCAACCTCATACACCTTCGCTGGAAGCCCTGTCATTCCCAGCTTGATTACCACGGTCCATTGTTTTTCCGTTTTTGGGCAGTTTCGTTCTAACCTATCCTTGACTCCGCACTTATAGCAAACATTTCCCTTCTATAATATTGTTTTTTGTTGCGGTTGGTTATGTTAGCATTTGCAGGTCGGCTTCTACAATCCTTGGCCAGATGGCCAACCTTTTTGCAGTTATTGAACCTAGGTGGACAAGGACCTTCATGGTTGTAATACATATAGAACATAGAGTTTAGACCGACGTATGATTTCCTGTCAACTATTGCCCTCAGTGGTAGGCCTGCGCCTGTTTCTGCCTCTTGTTTTGTTGTTTGTTGGTTTGATTGTTCTTAGAAGATCATCAACTTTCTTTTCTTTCACCGGATGTTTAGCATAGGCAAGGGTCTTCTCATCCATCAACCTAGTTGCAAAACGCGATAAGCCTCTTGCATGGTTTTCGGCTTTGATGCCTTTACACTGCCATGTATCATATCGGGCAAGCCACCGATATACTTTTCAATCTTGTCTATCTCTTCTGGGAACATCCTGGAACACATCAAAGCTAGTTGCTGAAATCGTCGACTATAAGCCACCACATCGGTGCCCTTAACCTTAAGATTCCACATCTCAGTCTCAATCTTCTTAATCTCACCCCTCGGGCAGTACTTATCAGTCATCATTTTCTTCAGTGTTGCCCATGGCATGGTATGAGCTGCTTTAGGAGTAGTGGTCTTAACATGGGCATTCCACCATGTAAGAGCATCGTCTTGTAGAGTGCAAGTCGCAAATTTAACTTGACAAGATGATGTGCAATTGCTAATGCCAAACACAGACTCCATTTTCTCAAACCATCGAGTGAGTCCGATGACTCCCTCGGTGCCTTTAAAGTCCAAAGGTTTGCATTTCAGGAATTCTGAATAAGAGCATTCGCGAACAGCTTGTGCTGGCCTTGGTCCTGAACCATTGCTGTTATAGCCATTCCTAACTCTACTTGCTTCTGCTTCAGCCATTGCAGCTCAACTCCTTGCAATTAAGCCTGAAAGTTTGGCCTTAGTAAACAGTTGTTGGTGGTTTGTTTGTTGGGGTTAGGTAATGACTGGTGTTGACTAGGTGGCACCTCTTTGTGCATTTTCTTTCATACAAGAAAACACAATAACCTTAATTTTCAATATAATCATTACGAGACATAACATATCATCATAACTAAAAAAAAGATCACATCACACATAAACATATAACCAACACAAGATTCCGACTAACATAAACCATCCATTCCATATATAATCTCGAAATTATACATGATCTGTTTGTTACACAATGATTCCTATCGCTAGGGTTTACAAAATGAGAAAATCACCTAGACCCTACTAGCTCGGAGTTACCCGTAATACTAGTAGGCTTATAGGATAGCTAATCAGAAAAAAAAGATCTATACCGATAGAGCTACCAAAACCAAAAGATCTATACCGTAGGAAACGCTGGAGTAAACCCATAAAAACTTAACATACAGCATAGTAAGCTATCATCATAACCAAGTCTAGGACGGCTACAGTGTCCTCCAATGTGTCAACGCGTGCTCCAGCCTCCAGGGCCTGGAACGCATGATATGCTGAATAGAAAAATCATCTTACCTGACGCAGCCACCGTGGCGACGCACCCTCATTCTCTACACTATAACTCAGTGCCCAAATGCCCTGTAGTAAGCTTCATACCCAGCCAAGGCCTGACGGGTCCTCCATACTCTCTTGCTCGTAACAAGTCTCTGCTCTCCACAATAACCTCAATCTCCCCCAAAAAACTCTCAACAGCTGCAACGATCCTTCTGGGCATCGTGATGTCCCGTGAGTAATAATCCGAACGCTCTCTACTGCGAAACATCTACCTAGTAACTGACCTCATGTTGATAGGGGGTTGTTTCTTGGGGGGGCCATCTCTAAGTCGGTCATCATCCTCCTCTCAGTATCTCGAAACCTGGTCCTCCATATGCTACAAGACTGTAATCGACTCTATGGGCCATAGTGGGTCCTGGCTGTCTCGCAGCAGCAGCAGCAGAACTCTCCCCAACCTCACAACTAGGTCTAGGAGTAGTAAGTAGTAGTCTCATCCCAATGCGGCATGTCAGCCTCAGGAATATAAGCTCTGCGTTATTTTAATAAAGGGTGGATAGTCAGGTAGAGTATAGGTTAACATTGGTGAGGTGACCCTGATGGAATTAGTGATATAGGTGGATGGTGGCTGTAAGCTCTCATTTGAGCCATGGCTCTCTAGTACATTGGGGTCGGATACGTGGGGGATAAAAAAAGAATGGTGGTAGTGGGAGGTGTAGGTGCCCTCATCCCTCAGCGGCACTAAGTCCTCAGGATGCCACTCCCGGAATATACACAGGTACATGATCCTCCAGCTCTATGGGATCAGGTACATACTCTGGAGAACGTGGTGCCTGCTCCAACAACTGTCGGGCAGCCTCCTCGTAAGGATCCTCAGACGGAATACTCCAAGATCGTGCCTCAGAGGAACTGAAGTAAGGTAACATCGAATCAGCTACATGACTACTGTGACCAGCAGAAATAACTTTATGAGTATTATTATAATAAGGACTCTATATTGTTAATATAGGTAATAATATTATAACCACTATATCAATTATAGAATGCATCTAGTCTATCTAATCTACTGCAACAACTAGTGTGTCCCGTAAAAACCCTTTTTATAATGCCATGTTTGAAAACGGTTATAGTCCAGCAAAACATTTGACCTGGTTCTCTATAACCTTGGCTCTGATACCAATCTGTAACACCCCTAAATTGGGTCGCAGCGGAATAAGGATCTCCGGGGCGTGTTACTTCATAGATCAATAACACAAGATGTATATAGAACGACCAAAAAGTCGTTTAAAACTGATACATTGGAATTAACAAAGTATTTGTTACATAAGCCAAAGCTTCACTTGTCCACTTGTCCAAAATACAAAATTTCTACCCATAACATTATAACAAAATGAATGCGACAAAATCTTTAATGCATGATATCCAAATCAAAACCACCAATGTATCCCTGGCACCTCGTGCCTATTGACCACCTGAAAACATTGCTTTAAAACGTCAACAAAAATGTTGGTGAATTCATAGGTTAGTAAAAAAAATATAATATGCAGGACCGCAAGACTTTCCCCGTGCTAATGCAAAAAAAAATCATGAAAGCATCAACAACAAATGCAAGACATCAACAAAAAAATCCGATTATTACATTTTTTTTCCTAAGCTCAGTAACATGCCACAGAAGGCGCGACAATCATTTCCCTCGCAATAAATAATATATTGCAATTTCTGCCCTAATTTAGATGGTCAACCCTAAACTTCCAAATCTCGACATGCTATAACATTCGGTTCTCGGTGATAGCTAATCACTTCCGAACGGGAGGTCAATCCCCCAAATAGATCTATTCATAACATATTGCGCTCCAACTCAATGTAAATTCACCACTACATCATGTAATGACAGATCATTGATAATGTGCTTTACAACTTGGTGGTTAATCGCTACTTTAGGCAAAAACACATAATCAATATAAAAAATACACTTGAGTCCAATTTATAAAACAAAGCATATTCCACCCCAAAGTTATAAAATATTTGAATCGTAAGAAATATAGGGATAATGACCACCCCTGATGATTGCGTATGTCAAGTATGTCATAAGATAATGGGGGCGCCACGCAAATCGTACTGATGCAACCTATTTAAAAAATAAGGTCGTAATAATTACTATTTACTTTGATTAACCAATATTCATATATTCCCTATATAGCTCATCATACTATCGTTCGTGCTATCATAATTAAGAGGTCAGTGTAGTGAAGGTTTTTTTTATTATTTTTTATTTTTTTTTCGAGTATGAGGAGTTAGGGACACTTTAAATCCCGTAATCTAAAAAACACTCTCGTATAAACGCCACCCCGAAGTAGCCAATTTCATTATAAACTCCCAAGTAAAAAAGACACTTTTTGCTTAACTAATACCACATATAGGACTATAAGTTCCAATCACCATCTACTTTAATTTTGGGTAAAAAGATTGTGTTTAATAAGTTAAAACGTTTATAATTTATCGTTTGTAGTAAAACCTGTCGTTAACTTACGATTTTAAGTCCGATATGACGTTTCTTATGCCGCACGCCTTTCTATTAGGAACAAGTTATCATAATTTGACATTTCATAATTTTGAAAACTACGTCCTACTGATGAACAGAGATTTTTTACTGTTTCACAAACAAGTTATAAAGTTTTATTTTTATAGTTTTAGGAGTTATCGTAACAACCCGTAAAACCTTCGTAATTTTATTTCGTTAATACTCCCGATTTTATTTTAGCGATTCCTTTCCGGAGCTAGTAACATAGTTTCTCACAAGTTAATGTGAAAATTATATCAAATTATAAGGTTTAAAAAAATAAAAATATTGTCCATGAATAGTGTTTTTTTTTAACTGTCATTGGAGTTTGATAAAGTTATTTTTATAAACTTTTAATTACCGAAAACCCGCGAAATTCATAACTCCTTCATTATAAATTGAAAAATTATGATTCTTATCATTTTAGAATCCTAAAAAAAAAAATGCGTTTAAAATTCGTAATACAAACTAAACCAATCCAAAAAACTAATGCATTGCTGTTTTAATATAAAAAAGTAAGAGTTTTATTAAAAGTTTATTTTATAAACCGTATTTAATTTTACCGTATAACTCGTGTGAAATTAGCGTAAACTTTTTTCGTATATTTATTTAGGTTAGTTTTCCGTTTGACCAGTTTCTTACCATTTCCGGAATCGTATACGAGATGTAGAATATTTTATTATAAAACATACAATACCACTGTTTGGAAATTTCAATTCACACACCCCTTAATATCTATATATGTACTTATTTATTTAAACTTGTTTTATAGACTTTTAAAAAAACTAATAATTTCCACAAGTTTTTCCCACACTCTTAATATATCTATATATAGATATATATATATTAATAATCGTCCATATAGTGAAGTCCCAAATATGTTGCTAATTTTTTTCCAATCATTAAGTTCCATCAACAACATTTATTAAACCATAATTTTATTTAAAGAAACCCTTAAATTAAAACAAGTTTACCATATGAATTTTTTCAACTGAGAACTTAAACCAAGTGTGTACAATAGGGTTTTACTTCCATTATAACTATCATATTACCAATCCATAAAAAACAACATATATGTCTAAAAGTTCAAAAAACTAGATAATTTACAAAGAAAAATCCAAAGTTTAGACAAGATTAAACCATGTCTCCTAATGGTGATTTTTCACCCCACTACATAAACCATACACGAATACTATACATAACCCCAATCATAATCATAAATGAAAAAGTTTAAAAGGCTTTAAGATTAACCATCATAATGGGATTGATATAGTATGAATGATGAAAAATAAGTGCTAAACCCTTGTTTAGACTTTAAACCCAAGCTTGCACAATATGAAACCCTAATTCTTCCAAATAAACCCTAATCTTCCTTTTTCTTTGATTAAACTATCCTTATCAACGCAACCAAGCTCCAACCTATTTTTGTATACCGTAGATATCATTGTAGGATTGTGTAATATTTTAATTGAATTTATTGTATGGATCGTTTAAAGAAAGCCGTGAGCGTTTCTTTTCCTTTTAAAGAAATGTAGTGTCATGGAAAACTCAGGAACTAAAGCCTTTTATTTATAACTACAAGTAATTATAAGTAATAAGTTCTAAAGTTTTCCTAGAGTGAAAGTCAAAGACCATTGACTAGGTTCCAAGGGGGAGGAAAATGGAGTGGGGCGGTGGCATCACGAGGTCAAAAAGATTGGAAATAGTAAAGCAAGTTTTCTTACTCACATCCATAGGGAACTATCACTAACTAATTAATGAACATGTTATATTGCCATGTAAAGTTTGAGATTGATCTCATGGGTTTATTAAGGAATGTGTTTCCCCTTGAAATATCTCTGCTCTTCTTCTTACTCTCTCTCTCGTCGTCACACTTATCAGCTATATTAGTTGTAATAAAAATGGAAGTATAAAGTTACTTGCATAAAGTGGAAGTAAACTTTGTTAAATAAAAGTATATCATGTAAAGTGTAGTGTTTTAATTGAAAGTATACTTGCAAAGTGATATGTCTTGGTTATTATCTATATAGGGGGCGTTCCATATAATATTTGTGATAAGCTTTATACACTTTGGTCATGGTAAATAATATTTGGCATTTGTTGAAGTGTAGATTAATTAACGTGGTTTCGGGTATGCCTAAACGCACTTTATCGTGAAACGAATATAATACGTAACCGATAAAAAATAAATGAACAATGATCATAATTATTCTCAAAATAATTATTTAATACTTGCTTGATGTAAACGCTTAATTGTTTGATGCCCGTTTACATTGAACGCTAATTTTTAGCTTACGCGATTTAGCTTAACATTTACGATTTAAAGCAAACGCGTACAATACAAAAGGTACATTGTGGATTTATCGACGTCGTCAATGACTTGAAAACACAGGGTGTTATAAAACTTCTCAAGAAAACCAAGAATGTGGGTACAACAAGTATGTAAGCGAAAGGCATCCACTCTAAAATGACTCACCTCTATTTCCTCCAAGAGTCCACCTTCAATCTCCTTTACCACCATCTTATAATCCACTAAGAGATCAAATGATTAACCAACTTCATAACAACTCCACCATTCTTGATTCACAAACTAACCCAACCAATGCTTACATTCATGCACCACCTTAACCACCATCACCCTTGATCCATCCTCCTACCAATCCTCAAGTTGAATTCCACTCCGTATTTTGTCATTGTTGTAGATATTCTAGAAACCAATTTCACTCCTTGAGAAATGAAATCAACTTCATATCAAATTTTCTACACTCCCGTCCTCTATAACTCAAACATCGCACTCCACCAAACCATGTTTCACCAACCTTATCCTTTTCCCTCTTTAATTAATCATTCTCATATGATTAATCTACTTAAAATAATAGACCATCCATTTTTTGATTGCGGCATCTCCTGTGAATCAAGAATCAACTAGTCTAGACTTAATTTAATATTTATGTTATGCATGCTTATCTTTTCTTGTATTATCCTAAGCTTGCCATCTATGATGATTGTATGAGCTTATTGAAATGATGAATGAAATCTATTTATGAGTTACTTGAAAGTGTGTTTAACTTTGAGATATTTGTCATGATATTGCCATTGGTTAGATATTTTGTCTTATACTTGTACCTCTAACCTTGTTTTGTAGCAAACAATTTTTGTAAGATCGATCCCTTGGTGCCCTAAATAAGGGGGAGCCTACATCAAGGGGGAGTTTTGATATCGTCGATTTCTTTCTTTCCACAATAATTCGACGATCATCCTTTTTGGATTCAACAAAAAGGGGGAGAAATGGAATGAAACTCATTAATAATTTGAAACCTTTAATTTTATACAAAATGAGTTTATATTTTCTCATCATCAAAAAGGGGGACATTGTTAATACAAATAATGTCTAAAAATATTATTTATATTTTTCGACCTCTCAACATTTTGATAATAACAAAATGTAAAACGTTTACGATAAAAATAAACGTTTAGAAATTGTTAATCATAAAATTTCATTTCTAAGATTAATCACTTAAGGTATGGACAAACAAATCATTAAGTATGATTAGTGATCAAGAAAATATTTTTTTTAACCATCACATTTTTACAAAAGTATTTTCACAAAAATAAATATACAAAATATTTTCTAATTAAAAGAAAAGTTTTATTTAAAACTTAAATTTGAAATTTAGTTTTCCCCCTAAAATGGAAGCTTCCATACCAGATACAACATTCCCCACAAAAAGACAAAAACAGGAGCGAAGTCTACTAGGCCGCCCCCAGATATATCTGGGACCGTCGAGACCGCCTGCAGACGACCGTTGGAAATCCTGTCAATAAATACTGCACTATTTCTGGCAGAAAAACATACCTCTTAGCACAAATTTTTTAGATAACTTTCTCTCTCTAAAAACCTTCTCTCTCTCTCTCTAAATCTCTTGATTACTAACATTGTTTGATCTTGTTTCAAGTGATCCAATCTCTTACTTATCATCTCTCATCTCCTCTCTATCAAGTGCAAGAGAAGAACATTCGTATTCGCCAAGAAACGAATTGTTATTTAGTGATCTCTCCTCTCTTCTTCTAAGTACCAAATCTCTATTGTAATTATCTTGTGTAATTGTGTAATTCGGATTGTGTGTAATTCGATAGTGTAGATCTTGTGATTGTGTGTTGCTTGTGAAGTGGTAGATTGGTTCTAGCTAAGATTAGGACTCGACATTTATCTTAGTGTCGGAAAATAACGTAAGCGACGTGTAAACGGTTTTCTCCGCCTAAAGGGAGCTTGTTGACATAGTGAAATCTCGAGTAGGATACTCGGGGAGTGGAGTAGGGCGAAGAGGTGTTTCATAGCCGAACCACTATAAAATCTTGACGTCTTGGTTTGATTGTTCCTTTACTTATCTCTTTATATTGTTGTCATTGTTATTTACTTTTAATTTAGATTGTTACATTGTTGATTCATATTGTTGATTGATTGAACATACAACTCGAATCTAAATATTTTGAAAGCAAACTTTTAAAACGTAAAATAAAGCTGCAAACTATTCAACCCCCCCTTCTAGTTTCCACAACACACACACACACACACACATATATATATATATATATAAAACTGTAGATCTTAGGTATTGAACTAACTTAGATTTGAGCGGTCGTTTTAGCCTTTGCGGACACACAGTTTAGGAGTTAAGTTAAAAATGGTGAAGCGGTGAAAATCAAAAAATAATCTGCTTTGATATTGAAGGGTAAATTAGTAATTTTACCCTAGTTTGGAACTTTCTAGGCAGTGGGGACCACATACCTAGAAAATAGACTAAAGGAGCTTTCCGTGGGCGAAAGCCTCGCATTTTTATCATTTACGGATTAGGAATTAGAGGGTTGTGAAGTTGGGGTAAATGTAGAATTTGAAATTTACGTATTGTTTTAAACTTGAAAATGTAAGTGTAGATTTTTATAAAATGGGTTGTAAGGAGGGAAATTTAAAAACATGTTTTGGTACATATTAGATCAGGCTGGTCACCTCATTTTGGGTAAATATTACTTTAAAAAACCTTAAGGCAATGCCATACTCTTTACGGACACATATCTTATAAACGCTTGTTATTTTTACGTATTGGATACTATTTTATTATTCTAAGTTACGCCATTTCTTCTTGGTGGTACTTAGGACTTCTTGTTTGTTCCAACGTGCTTATCATTCTTTTATCTTGCTGCTCTCGGTGAGTTCATAGCCTCGCCTTTACTTATTTAAATGCTTTATAAACCCCGCGAGGGAGATACATGCTAGTTTTATAAAATTGAACACAAATGATTTATTGGGTATGCTTGACCCGGATACATGAATTTCGTTTTACAAATTAAACACAAGTGATTGATGGGTATACTGGGATCCGATTACATGATTTATTAGCATTGAGTACCTTTACTGAAAAGTCCTTAATTTCATGAATAGTTAATTACGTACGTGGTAAACACTAATACAAGTGAATAGATCTATTGGGTTTGACAAACTCTGTCTGGGTAAGTAGCGCTCACTTGAGTACATGTCGAACGGACGCATTGTATTGAGAAATCTAAGGTGGATGACAATTACACCTTCATGGGCAAATTTTATATCATTATGGTTAAGGTACGGTGTCATGAGCTCGATGCAATAATATTCTTACATGACTTGTATGTGTTGCAATGTCACTCGATGAACAAAAGCTTGTGTTCTACTTGTTTACATTATAAACTCTATGGATTTCACTGCTTTACTTTTCAAAACCTATGAACTTCACTCAACATTATTGTTGACTATTTTTCGCATGTTATCTCAGGTCTTTGAGGTATTGCTCGGAGGGAAGTTGCACGGATATGTAATTTGGAGACTCTACACTTTATACATTCGATGAAACTTAATTTTTGAAAAACACTATGCTTGTAAAGACTTCTTCTTATTTACATTCGATAAAAACTTTATCTAAACTTTATGTTTTGTCTAAACACTTGTGGTATTTTTGAAAACCGTTTGGGACCTGTTGTAACTCTGATATTTTAATGCATTGAATATTTTGAAACTTATTTTAAAACGTCTCATTTTTGAGGTCGTTTTCATAACCAGTACTTTGTGGCTATGAAGTCGTGCCCTCGGCCCGGGTGTGACGGATTGGTGTAGACTATGAAGTACCACCCCATGTTGTATTCCGCTGCGTGCCGAATTTTGGGGGTGTTACAGATTGGTATTAGAGCACTGGTTATAGAGAACTAGGTCATTTTTGAAACCTAGACTATAACTATTTTTCAAAATTAAGATTCTCTCCTCGATATATCCGATATCCGTGCGTGCATACTTCCTGATTCCTTATTTACTCCCTCGAGCGTTACTACTAGCATTATAAGGATATTTATATACATACTTTATGTGCCTTTCGATACGTTATGCTTATCTTCGTGAGTGCCACTATTTATAGATATAAAAGTAATTTATATAAATGTCGACTAATTTTCGATCACTTATATCTACTTTCTTGAGCGTCACATATTTTTATATAAATGTTGTTTATATAAATACTAAAACCCTTCTCTTAAGACATTGTGAGTGGCACAATTGTCTCGTTTATTTTCAAGACGTTGTGAGTGACACAATAATCTCTAAAACCTTTTCAAGACATTGTTAGGGATACAATGGTCTCTAAAACTTCACATGATTTTTCCATAATACCATTTTCAATGATAATGAAATTCGACATAGTTTGTCGATCCCAGTGGTTATTTTACTATTCGAATCCGAGCTGAGCATTCACCTCGTACTTCTAAAACGTATATGACGTCACTTAATCCGTCACATAAAACATGTCAGGTAATTGGAATACGACCATTAACTTGTCGCCTCGTACATGGCACATTGAAGCATCTCCTTTTAGAACACGGCTCATTAACGTCTCATTCTTTTTATCTTTACTTCTTATGATTGTGGAGTACCATGCCATCAAGAAGATAACTACTAAGTTCGACAGCTATCAAGCGACACATAGCCCAACGTATGGCTGACATACTTGTTTGACTAGAGCGGAACACGATCCGAGATGTCGAGAACAAAGCACGCATAAAGACCCTTGAGACAAACCACGCTAATAAAAGTCACGTCTTTCGACTAGAATATCATTTGGGAATTACACAACCAGCAACCTCTACTTCGAAGAGGGAATCTCGACCATCATAGTTAATTATGATATTTTATTTATTTATTTATTTAAGGTATTTCTTTGAAAACTCTCGGTGTACTGTTTGCTTTGTGGTACGGATATATCTAATACATTCAGTAATTAATTGTTTGTACGATTAACTTCTCATATCTCATTTTAATATCCTTGATATACCAAATCCTTATTATGTGCTGGTTTTAACCATTAGTATTAACTCCCTTTCATAATCAATAGCTCATACCATTATTCCCTCTATAGCGTCTTACTCTGGACAGTCCCCTTATAGGTGTGCCGGTTCCTAATATATCTGGGACCGACCAATAATTAAGGATCGCCAGATCTAAGACGCTCTCCAACTTGCCTATAAGTAATGGACTGTTTCCAAACCATTTCCACACCTTTTACACACAGTTTCTTCGGTTTGAATCCCCTCTCTTATTCTATATCTTTCCTTGATCTTTAACTTGTTTAACAAGTGATCCAATCTTTTTTTCTCAAGTGCAAGAGAAGAACACTCGTAATCACCAAGATACGAAGTGTTATAGTTTAGTGAGTCTTTACGTAACATTGGTTACGATCTTCTTGTAGATCCGATCTATTTATTCTCAATCCTCGTGTAATTTGTGTGGATTCCTCCGCTATGTGTGTTAGCTCTAAAAAAAAAAGATTGTGTGAGTTTCGGTTAGTATTTAGTCCATACAATACAGTTAGTCTACGTGGTAATTTGGTTCTAGCTAAGATTAGAACTCAACATCTTAGCTTAGTGTCAGAAATTGGAAATATAAGCGACAGTGTACAATTTTTTTTTTTTTTTTTTGATGCGGCGCATGGAGGGGGAGTGTGTGAGGGTGTGTAGGGGACAACGGAAGCGGTATGTGCGAGACGACACGAGGGATGATTGTGTGAAGGTAGGCGGTGAGGCGGCTGTATGTGGATGTAGTTGAGGGTGGCGTGAGACGGGGCGTGCGGGGGTTGGGACATGGCTTCGGGGATGAGTTTTGTGGGAGTATAAGGGGTGTCAACTGGTGGGACTCTTATTTGGCGGTGAGTAAAAAACGTGAGATTCTTTGTATTGTGAATCATCACAATAAGATATTAGCCTTTGCATAATTGTGGGGGGGTGGGGTGGGGGGGGGACCACATGAAATTCTCGACTTATTGTTGATTGATCTCCAACACAAGAACCTCAGTTTGCGAACAAAAATTTTTTGGAAAACGTAAATTAACAGTGAAACTATTTAACCCCCATCTAGTTTCCAAAAAGAAATAGTAAAGACTTAGACAAATGTCTAAGTGACTAAAGAATATGAGTGAAAAGTTTGAAAGGATATGTACAAGTCTTTATCAACGAAAGTCAACATAGACTAGAAATTACACATAGCAGAACGCGAATTGCCAACACACACACACGCATACCGAAAAGCATGGCTGCGTTTGTCCTTTAACCTAGTAATAATAAGTATGTAATAAGGACAAAGTACAAATGTACTTCGTATGACACGTTATCTTTATCCCACGGGTATTACCCAATATCTTGCTTATATAAAGAACCTTTGTAAATGAGTAAAAGTTAAGTTTGTGCAATTAATGTTATATGATTCATAAACACTTTTACTCCCCAAAACATAACTTAAGTCCGTGATTCAGTATCACTTGGTATAGCATAGTTATTACTCAAACTTTAACTAAGGTTTAAGTTTGAGTTTAAAGAGGAGATCATATACTTACATTGTCATTCAACTATTTTACTTATTCCGCACAGTAAACTAAGTAAATTATTTGATTCATTTCTAATAAGAATTTAAACGTTGAAAAATTTTGTGTTTTACTTTAACGTTTTTATCTTATTGAAAGCAAGGTTGCAAAAATCGTTAGACGTTAGTTGGGAGACCGGGTACCGCCTATTTATTAATCGGTTAGGCGGGGATTAATCGGATTGGATTTTTTTATATACAAAATTATAAAGTTTTGAAAATATATGTCTGATTTAGCCGATTTTGACCGATTTATCCCCGATTTGGCCGATTTCTATCCATAACCGAGTTGACCGATTTAGTCAATTTTTGTTTGATTTGACCAGTTTATGTCCGATTTGTTCGATTTTTATCCAATTAATCAATATGTTGACTAATTTTTAATTAAACCGATTAATAAAGCCGATTAGTGATAACAAAGATGGTTAATCCTCACTTAGTGCCTAGACTGATTTTTGCAACACTGATTGAAAGTCACGTAATTATAATACTTAAGCACAAAAGGGTAAAAGTTGAAAAATACCCACGAAGTTTCAAAAATGTCCCGACATGACCAACGAACTAATTTTCGTCCTTACTAGACCAACGTACTTGTTTGTTTTGTGACAATATGACCAATACGACCGGCTAACATTTCCACGTCATTTATTATTTTATTTTTTAATCCATCATTATATTTTTTTATTTTTCATGCTCCAGTACCAAACACAAGGTAATGTCCCATTATCACAAAACACAATATCAACCCTATAATCGAATACCCAACAAACAACAAATTCATCAACGCTACACCCCTTAATTTATCCTCGTCAAGAACACACTTAACGTCAGCACTCCTCTCACCACGAACAACCACCACTTTACCGCACCATTTAAACGCAAAATGAAGACAACTGGGCGAGTTTGAAAAGAACCACCCACGAGAACTTATAAACGGGGTGACCCAAAAAAGCAAGAAACATGAAGAAATTTTAAAAAGAAGCAATTAGAAGAGCAACGATATAAGCGAAAAAGTCAAGGTTTTTTTTTTTTAAAATGGGCGAGTTTGGAGAAGACATGTTTTTGGGATCGTAGTGAATAAAGGCTGTTGTTATATAGATTTGAAACGATGAGACAAGACGACGAATGCCAAGAGGAGACAAGACGACGAATGCCAAGAGGAAACAAGAACATAAATGACGTGAAATGTGTTCCTGATCCCATGATTCCTTTGAACAAAAGATGAAATAAGGTAATTCACCAACGCAGTAGTAAACCAACCTCATCCGTGTGATCAACGCAGCAGTAAACCAACAACTTTTCTTCGGTATTGCAAACCACAAACTAACAGTCGTGGGGGCCGACGCTTCTTATGTCAAGCCTTTTACCACTAATGTCCTAATGCTTGACCAGGTGAAACCCATTGATGTACTCATCAAAGCTCACCAACCACCAGCTCAATACTACATAGCTGCACAAGCTTATGTAAGTGCACCAGGAACAGAGTTTGATAACACTACCACAATCGCTATTTTGGAATACAATAAGGGTTCCTCTTCAAAACCTTGGCGTATGCCTACTCTCCCATCATTTCGCGATCTGCAAGCAGGCCACTGCTTTCACTACCAGTCTTTAGAACCCAAAACAAATTCTAAGTCCAACCGATATCGATGATAATCTTTCATCACCGCAGGTGTTGAAATAATCATGCCCCCAAAACGCACCTCAGTACCTGCCAGCCCAATAGAAGTCGATTCATTGCAAACATAACAATGTTATTCTTTCGTACCTCCATTAAACTTATCTATCCTGTAAGCACACTATCAGAGTGTACTTGGTGTCTTCACAACTGACTTTCCAGCAAAGCCTCCAGTGGCCTTTGATTATACTGGGACTGTTAGCCGATCATTGTGGACACCTATTAGTGGGACTAAGGTGTACAGATTAAAATATGGATCAAAGGTGCAAATTGTGTTACAAAGTACGAATATCGTAGCATCTGAGAACCACCCTATCCATCTTCATGGATATGATTTCTACATACTTGCAGAAGGGTTTGGAAATTTTAATCCCGTGAATTCGTAGCATCTGTGGTTTGCAATACCGAAGATATTTTGGTTTGGATTTTATATGTTTTTTCGTTTGGATCTTGTGTGTGTCTGTTTAAACTGGTCTTTTGATCATTGGTGGGTTTAAGTATTTTGGTTTTTTATATTTTTTACATGTTGTATTTGTGCAATTTTGTAAATGAGAAGATAAGATGAAGAAAGTATAATGTTTGGTGGAAGTGTATGAACCGTTTTGATGAGATAGAGTGGGACAAGAAAGCCTACGGTGGCATGACAATTAAGATTATTAAACAAAAAACGGTGCCAAGTGTAAGGATAATCGCCACGTGTTTTTTTTAAAAATTTATGATATAGGTGAATATCAGAATAATATTTAAAAGTACGTTGTCTAGTAAGGTACGAAATTATTAGTTCTTTGATCATGGGTCAGAACAATTTTGAAAAGTTCATGGGTATTTTTCAACTTTTACCCAACAAAAAACTTGATTAGATCAAAGTTTGTAGTTAAACTAATCAAGTAAAGGTGACTCTCACAAAACTCATAAAGTTGTGTTTAACAAAAATCCTTTTTAAATAAAAATTAAGAGAGTGTAGACGCGTATTTATCCGAGACGCGTATATTTATACTTTTCAACAGTAAAAACAAAAAAAAGTTTAGCTATAGAAAAACATTAAACCCAAGACTTTGTCCTCACAAGTCTCACCTAAAATATCGAAGACCATAACCGGCTTTTGGTAAACTTCCTTAAGGTAAGTAATCTATGGGATTGTCTGATATCAAATGATACTTGTATATGCTTCTTCTTTTTTTTTTTTTTTTTTAACCTGATCATTGTTTTAATAGCCCCCTTCCGGATGAAAGTCCATGTTTTAAGGGGTCCTATATCTAAACTGTTTAAGTGATTAGTTGTCAATATTTTACTTGGATTGCTTATTCGAAATAAGTTACAATTTGAAAAGGTTTTTAAGGGGCGTTTGAAACTGCTTATTTGAGGTAAAATACATGCTTTTTTTATTTTTATTTCAGTTTTTTTGTGTGAAACATGGATTGGTCATGTTGGGATTTCTTACTGGTAGTGGAAAAATGAGCTGATCGGTCGGGTCGGGTCAAGGGTTTTAGCTTTTTCCGTGTCTATATGGGTCTGGGTCTAGATGGGTCATTTGGGAGTTTAAGGGTATGTTTGCAACACGTAGCCTAAGCAGTATGCAGTAACATGAGTTAGCATAAAAGCATGAGTTTTAGCAGTAAGCAATAGATTGTTTAAAAGAGGTGTTTGGTAACGTAGCTGTAAGCTCTAATTACAATTGTAATTAGAAAGTGTAAAGTTACGAAAAAGGGCATATAACCTAATTATAGAAATTATAAATTTTCTATTTGAGGGTATAAATGTAATTTTATAACAAATTTTATATTTGAGGGTATAAATTTTATATTTGAGGGTATAAATTTATATTTGAGCGGTTAAACAATATTCAAATGCTGTTGAGGTATTGCCAAACAAGCTTTTTCATCTAAAATTGCTTACTTGCTTTGTCGCTCCTACAACGTATCCAAAATTCTTGTTGCCAAACATACCTATTGGTTTTTTGTAATACGGGTCTCGGGTTGGTTTTACCGCATCCGTGTCTAGAAACTAAAAGAAAGTTTTAATTTGAGGGGATATGATTGGAGGCCACGCAACCTGTGTAATTTTTTTCGTTTTAGGTTACTCTTTTATTAAAACTAACTTATAGGCCACCCCCATTTATGTGTTTACTTTCGTTTATGATAATTTTTTCTCGAAAAACTTCAAAACAACGAGAAAAAAATCTAAATATAACATATTAAAAAAAACAATTAACTATTGAAATGTAAAATATAGTGTTTTAGCTACTTATTATTTAAGTGTAATTTTATTTAGTCGAAAGCGATTTACCAATAATATAATGTTTTACATTTAAAATTTTAGTTTTATTGTTTTGATATGTTAAAGCAGCCTTATTCGTGAAATTGTACAAATTTCTAGCAAGATTTTGAACGAGATTGGTATAAACTGAAAAAAAAACACAGGTTTGCGTATAAGTTTATGTTTAACGGAAAAAAAAAAGTTAATAGTTGGTCCACTCGCATACCATAATCCCTAAGTTTGAGTTTAAAAAAAATAAATTTTTTATTGACCAGCTAAACTCGCCTTACCTGTTGGTTAATTGTTATACACTTGATCTTTAACATCAAATTCCCAATAACACTCATTTTGAGTTTGAGACACAAGAAGACACATCTCATGATAAATTTACCCAACTTGACCCCTTAAATTTGCCACCTCTACTTTGTGGGAGGGAACATAAAAGTGGGTCTTGGAGGTGTTTGTCTTTTGTTTAAGCTTTTATGTTTGGTCAGACTAGCTTATCTGGTTTCGGGTTATGTTTTTATATGCCCATTTTTTTGGCTTATTTGGAAGCTTATGAGTTTATATAAGCTTATAATGACAATATATAAGCTTAAAGTCTCAAAATAAGGCAAAAAATTGAGCTTATCTATTATAAGACGAAAACGCATAAGCTCATAAGCCCAAAAATAAGCTTAAACCAACACCCATTTTAGCTTATGTAATGGCTTATGAACTTATCCACTTGAGGTTATCATAATCTATACGAAAGGAGCTTATCAAATTTTCATAAAGCTCATAAGCCCATCAAACAAGCTAATAAGGGGTGTTTGGGTTAGCTTATTTGCAGAGCTTATGGGCTCCGTTTGATCTATCTATTTTTCAGTCAGTCATAAGTCATAACTAAGATAAGAGGATCTCAATCCTTAACATAGAACGTAATATAAATGGATTTGATTAAAGAGTTTTTGACAAATTATTTTTTACTGTATAACTGCACTTCTTACAAAATAAGTAAATGCAAACACTACTTTGTGAATTGCTTATTTTAATTATATATAAGCAGTAATAAAATTATCATTTAAAAATTGATGGAAGGTTAAAATTTGTTTGAATCAAACGAATTGGAGAATTACATATGTTTCCTAACTACGGGGTTCTCTACTAGCTAGGTTCTAATGTCGGAGCTTAATATTGATATCTTTGAGCAAATACTGGTAAGAATGGATGCGAGGGATCTCATCCGATGCAAGGGTGTATGTAAGTCATGGAAATCTTTGATATCCGAAGATCGCTTCATTAAGACCCAACTAGACCATAGTATTACCACTCATCGCAACAATAATGGAATTGGACATAGGAGGGTCACAATCTCTTTGTTACCTGATGGTTTTACGTCTTGGAAAGGTGCAGTTTTTTGTAATCTACTTGGTTCTTCCAATGGCCTGGTATGTATTTACGCTTCGAGGTCTCAAATTTTAGTTGCTAATCCTTGTACTAGAGAGGTTAAACTAGTGACCCAAATTCGTGACTTTGGGACAAGATACGGGTCAATATGTTATGGTTTTGGTTATGATGAATCAATAGATGATTACAAGATTGTAGTAGGTGTACGTAAAGGTGTGGATCGAACATGTTTCCAAGTATTATATTTGAAGTCAAATGTTTGGAAAGTTGTCGGAGAAGTAGAGAATACGTATGTTAGTGGAGTGGGTATTTTATGCAATGGGGCGCTTCACTGGGTTATGAATCAAGCTTCACCTATAATTGTATCTTTGGATTTAACCCAAGAGGTGGTTAAAGTAATCCCTCAACCTGATGATGTGTTGTATCGATCTACACGTATCCGTGGCCCGGATATGATTTTGGGGATTATTGAAGAATGTTTATGCATTTATCATAATGCACTGATTCCTCGTAAGATATGGATGATGAAAAAGTACAATGTAAAGGAGTCATGGGAAATCGTGGAAGAATCACATGAATGCGAGTTAAACCGTGAAATTTTACGCTTCTTTAGACAACTGAAGAATGGCATTCCATTTGAGAGGTCCGAGGATTGTAATATATTATTCTTCAGGACTCGGGAGTTTATCAGTGCCCCTATATTCGTGCAGAGTCTCCTATCTCCCCATGTTCGCCCAAGAAGGTTGTAATTATCATCTTGCTCTTTTATCCCTTCTTTTATCGCATAATATCGACAATAATTACTTCTGTCTTTTGATTTATATCAATGCATATGATTACTGCTCTTATCCATTACTATAATTTATGTTGGCAATATGACTTATTGTTTTTAGCTAAAAGAAAATGTAATACTAGTATACTACCACATTATATATCTTGTTTTTCTACTTAGGACTTATTGAGATTGCAACCTAGTGAAGTTTAATTTATGGTGGGTTTCTGTCACATTATGCTTACTGTTAAGTAATACTATAGCCTTATAGGTTGATCTAATGTTCAATACCATTCCTCATAAACGCGTGACAATCTAGCTTGATTGAAGAGAATATCTTGTTAGTCGATATGATATTCTATATTTCTATAGATTTTAGTCATCTCGATAGGATCGTTTGACAGTTTTATACTTAAATATAGAGATAATAGGAGTTTTTATATGATTGGCTGAATACGTTAAGCGTCTCTTTGTTCTATTTGTATTAGTTAGAACATGGACTTGTCCTTAACGGTGGTGGATTTGAAGCTATTAGCTGTCAAATTCAGAAGTATTGCTGAGTTATTTCGTGTTGCTGATGGGGACTTTGCGTTTCAGATCTTCTATTTAACCACCGTATGATTTTCAAGGCTTCTTTGATACTAACTTGTGGTTTAGTTTCTTACATATATCAGACTTGAGATGCTTTCTCATTTGAAACGCTGAAATAAGCTTTCACAGTTAGTTTAATGACAAAATATTTGGTGTTTCTTAGCTCTTTTATTCCCCTTTTAATGACTATAAATTGTACTCACTTCAGTTTTTTGATTTCTCACTTATTAATGGGAAGATCATCGTCCTTGATGGCCAAAGTTTAATGTTTGTGGAAGGATTAACTGCTATATGAACTTTTTTGCTCTTGAGGACAGTAAAAAAAAAAAAACTTTCAGATATAGTTCTTTACGTTCATTTCTTTTCGACCATTATTGTAATTTAATATTCTTGACATCTACTTCTATCCTACCATTATTATGATCAATTGATCCTTTATTTACTCGATTATTCATACAAATGATTCTTCATTACTCTTTTGATTCGTAATCTGTGTATGCGAATCATTCTCTATATATTTATCTTTTGGTCATTATTACATTTATACATACATTCTTATAGGGGTGTGCACGGTTCGGTTTGGGTCGGTTTTTGGCTAAAACCGAAACCGAACCAAAATATTCGGTTTTTATAAAACCAAAAACCGAAACCGCTCGGTTTTTGGCGGTTCGGTTTTTTCGGTTTCACGGTTTTTGCGGTTCGGTTTTTTGGTTTTTTCGGTTTCAAACCGTTTAAATTTGGTTTTTGCTAATTTATATTAATAAACTTGTTTTACGTAGAAAATTGGTTTTTTTTTTTTTTTTGTCAATATGAGCCTAATAATGTTTACACAAATTTTTACAATTATACACATATAAATGAGAGACACACACATGCATGTGAAAATACGCATAGTATGATCATTGTCATTGTAACAACATATTGTCTAGTAAACACACGTACACGACAAACATATATATAAACATTAAGATAATATATATTATAATAATTTCATCCATAAAATAAATATAAATTTAAAATTTTTAGTTATCATTTATTTATTTATATTATATTAATTATATATTATTATAAAACTGGTTTGGTTCGGTTCGGTTCGGATTTGACCAAAAACCAAAACCGAACCGAAAATTTTCGGTTTTTGAAAAATTAAAAACCGAACCATCGGTTTCTAGTTTCGGTCGGTTTTTTCGGTTTGGTTTTTTCGGTTTTCGGTTCGGTTTCTTCTGCTCAACCCTACTTTCTTATGCATTCTCTCTTAAGTCCTTGATATGTTTATATTCTACATGCTCACGATATATTTTATTGTTTTCTCATTGTACTCTCCTTGATTTCCTTGTAATTCTATGAACATGTTTTTATGATCTATTGATTCTTTTGTTGCAATAATTGTTGTTCATCTGATTCTTTGTTCATAGAAATATTTAATCGTCCTTTTGGGATTCTCCATTCCTGAAATATCAAACTCATTATAACCTCTTTGTATTGGAATTCACTTTCTTTGAAGATTAGTAATATTTGATCCTTCCATTCACATTGATTATTGACAGAAACTTATTTTTTGATCTAGATATGTATTGTTACTTGACATATTCTCCTTTAATTATTAATACGATTTATTAATTCTACATTTTTATTTGCCTTCTAATCAATACAAATATTCAATCCTTTCATTTGGGATTTTCATAACAATTGATCCGTACCCATGCACATTGCTTACATTTGATGATTTGACTATTATCTATTCAATATTCATTTGCTATCATTTTTAATTATTTGAACCCTTGAAACACGTTTTGACACGTAATCTGAAGATAGGAGGTTTAGTCCTGACATTGAAGGATTTAGGACACTCCATATACGGTACAAGGAGCATAGTTATCAGAGCAAGTGAGTTATACAAACTTGAACTACCACGGGAACTCAATGGAGTCCATATCACCTTTCATGTCTCAAACCTGAAGGAACGTTTATCTGATAAAACCTTGTCATTCCACTAGACACATTTTGTCTCGACAACAAGCTATACCTTATCGTTAAAGTTCGTTAGAATTCACGATGAGGGCCTGAGATCACATGGGAATGTGAGGATCAGTTCAAGAGCAAGTACTCTCACCTCTTTGCAAGCAAACCGACGACGAATAAGGCGAATTAAGCACCGGGACGACGCTCCATTAAGGAGGGAAGGCTGTGACATTTTGTATTTTCAAGGTCAATATTAAATCTCTACTCCGTTTCTATTTTTACTTTTGATTAAAAATTATGCGTTTTACTTTTTAGCCGATTTAGTGAAATTGCTCGTTCTAGCCGATTTAGTGAAATTGCTCGTTATAACCTCGTTCATAGAAATATTTAATCGTCCTTTTGGGATTCTCCATTCCTGAAATATCAAACTTATTATAACCTCTTTGTATTGGCATTCACTTCCTGAAATATCAAAAATTATGCGTTTTACTTTTTAGCCGATTTAGCTTGAGCCGTGTTAGGATTTTATCCGTCTAAGTGTCTCTCGTAGTTTAATGATAACATCAAATATTTAAACCTTTTGGTGGCAAAATACCCCCTAAAATACCTACAAATGTTTCACTAACACTCGAAAACGAGATATTTTCTAGTGTTTTGTAGTTTTCAGGTGAAATGCAGGAAAGTGACAAGAAACAAGGGAAAAGGGACTTAAAGTGTAAATTCTGAAGAATGTTACGGCGTAACACCAAAAATGGTTACGCCGTAACATAAATTAAG
>BQNB010069412.1:0-33499 GCA_026074375.1 Tanacetum coccineum | reverse complement strand
ATCTAAATCGTGCTCAAGAATATGCTAATGCACTCACCGCCATCGATGACCCTGTAAAGGATAAAGATCTCATTATGCTTGCTGTCTTAGGTCTTCGTGAAGAATATAACGGTCTTAAAACTACAATCACTGCCCGTCAAAGTCCAACTGCATTTAGCGAGCTTCATGCACTCCTTAGTGATCATGATTATATGCTTGGAAAAACTCATGCACCTGCTCCGTCTATCACTTCATCTTCAACTCCTATACTATGGTGTGACAATCTTGGTGCAACATACTTGTCATCTAACCCTATCTTTCATGCGCGTACAAAACACGTGGAAATAGACTATCACTTTGTTCGGGAAAAGGTTGCTCAAGGAGATCTTCGAGTTCAACATATATCTACACATGATCAAATTGCAGATATCTTTACAAAGCCATTACCAACTCCTCGATTCCTCTTTCTAAGATCCAAGTTGCAGGTTGTTACCCGTCCTTAGCTTGCGGGGCGTGTTAGACCAAACTAGATTAGATGGGCCGGTCCAATTGTATAGATGGGTCGTACCCATTAGGTTATGTGTTAGTTGCTTAATCTCTAAGCTATGAAATTAGTATAAATACACATACAATCTAATATACAAATCACAATTACAATAATATATACCCTTTGAGGTTTTATACCAACCATATCAACCATATTCTCCGATTAATCCTACCAATCTTGATATGAACTTTGAGGAGTTAAAGTCAAGAATATAACTATAGCCAAGATTATTCTATGGGTCATGGTTCGGGCCACGGTTCAGCGCACGGTTCGGCTCACGGTTCGGTTCCATTTCACAAACGACTCTCCTGTTGAAGAAGAGGTGTCACCCGTCAAACCTAAAAAGCCCTCGAGACGTGCAGCAAAGGCCAAGAAGGATGAGACCAAGGAGGTCAATGAGCCACCAAAAGAATGGACAGTGGAGGAAGAGATTGCGTTGTGCCAAGGTTAGTACGATGTTTTAGAAAATAATATTTCTGGAAACAATATGAAGGCTAAGGGATTTTGGGAAGCTGTTATTAGGTACTTTGAAAAGAAAACTGGTTCAACAAGAGGTTATGACTTGATCGTTAGCAAATGGAAAAACAGGGTTCGCCCTAAAATTGGTGCTTTTTGCGCCATCATCAAAAATATTAAAGCGAATCACGAAAGTGGTACAAATGACCTCGATGTGTACCAAAAAGCTTGTGCATAATTCAAAATGATTTACAAGGGTGATTTTAATTTGGAGATGCCTTATTTTTTCAAAATTCAAGGGCGAAAAAATTCCAAGACTTTTGAAACCACTTCGAGGTCAGCATCTGTTGGTATTAATTTGAACGAGGAAGCGGATAAGGCTGTGCAAGAGACTTAAGAATTCCGACCAATGGGTCGTGACCGAGCAAAGGCCAAGAAAGCAGCTGGTTCCTCTTCTTCAATTGTTGATTTGGTAGCCGACAAGTTCTACAACATGAAACAAAAAAAAACAAGGAACAACAAGCTTATATGGAGATGAAGAATCGAGAGTTGAATATTCGGGAGGCCGAGGCTCGAGAAATTGCACAACTGAAAAGAGAGAAACTAGAAATTCAACATCGAACGCTTGAATTAGCCGAAAGGGAGAAACGGGACAGAGATATTTTATTCTATAATTCAATAATCGACACGAACTTGCCCCCAATACAACAACAGAAGCTGCTCGAGATGAAGATGGTAATCAAGAAGCGATATAACTTAGATTATTAGTTTAAGTTATCTGAATAATTATGTTTAATTTTAGTGTCATGTTTTTATGTTTTCTTAATAATTATGTATTGTTTTTTTAGTTTATTATGTAATGGTTTTATTATTAATGAAATTTATATAATGTTTTTATTGTGAAATTTAAATTTGAAGTTAAAAAAAATGAAGGTCGCCCCATAGTGGCATTAGGTCGCCTGTAGGTCGCCGGAGAGAGAAAGCTGATGTGACGCCGGAAAATGTAGGTCGCGACCCACTACCATAGTGGGCAGCCTTATAAGAATGGTGGTTTGGAATTTGTTTGATCTAAACTAAACTTAGGGGGTGTTTGTTTGAGCTTATATGTGGGCTTATAAGCTTATTTGATTTCGGCTTATATTTCATAAGCCTCAATTTTTCGGCTCATTTTGAGACTTCTGCGTTTATATAACTTTATTACGATATGATATTCTTACATAAGCCCATAAGTCTTAAAATTAGCCAGAAAATCAAGGCTTATGAAATATAAGCCGAAATCAAATAAGCTCATAAGCCCACATGTAAGCCGAAACAAACAGCCCTTTAAACAACGGGCAAGTGATTTTGGCCTTATTTTGCAACAAAATGAAATCGTTGAAATATGTAATTGACATGTACAGTACAGCAATGGGAAACAATTGGTGTGGTGGAGTAGCTTTACAAGTTTACATTTTGCTTGGGAAAGTGATTTGTGCCTTTAAAACCAAATTCATTTGACATTTCACTATTTATGGTTAATAACTACTGTATTTAAGAAGATGTATATCAAAAATCATATCGTATATATAAAACAGTACGTATTCTTGTGAACAGCTGAAGCCTCCTTTGCACAGTTGAGAATCATACAAATATATGTGGAGTCTACGTCAGAATATTTTTCTAACCAAGCAAGACACACAGGTTTCCACCTAAAGGTGAGTATCGTAAACGGACAGCCAGATTGGAAAATATGGTGTGGTTGATGGAGATATATACGTGTAATGGTGTTCCCCTGAATTTATCCGAACCACATGACATGTAAAGGCTGAATGACATAAAAAATGAATGACGCAATGACAAGTTGGCAAATACATATAGGATCTAATGGGTGACCGGCTTTGGAAAAACTACTGACACTCATTTCAACGACACATGACCCTAGAGACAACGACATTTGTCCTTGTTGATGTGTGATCTTGTCTCTTGTGTGCTCTTGTGTTTGGCCATAACTAACTGTGGCCTCTAAGTAAGAAATCTCAGGTAAGGATTCAGGTAAATTCTCACTCAATCTCAAATCCATACAAATTATAAATTATCCATTTTAAAAACAACGATCAGTTTCTAACCTATTTTTTTCCTTTGGCGGGTGTCACTTCGGTTCTATTGCAAGTCTATCTTATAAGGAAGTGACCCGTTTATCCTCCTTGTGGATCTTGGTATCATCATCAAAGACTAGCAATTCGATTATGTCATATCAAATAGTAGGAAATAAAGAATCAGTTCTTTAGATTCCATGTCATCGCTATATCTAGGATAAATAAGCTAGTGCAGATAGCATACGATCAGACATTAGTGATTAATAAAGCGGGCATAAACGTACAATTGATACTCAAGTATGAATAATTCAAAGATAAGTAACTAACTTTTCACGGAAATAGGCGACAGGAGCAAGGATAGAGAGGGCAAGGACGTCACGATACACACAGAAAACAATCTCATTGACACCACCATTGAGAGCTACTTTGGTGATCACGTGATATCCTCCACTGAACAATTGTACCAAGGCCATTGCAACATGTGCCTTCTTTGCTTGTCCGCCGCTAACGCCGCCAGCTCTTCCGCCATCACGACCACCAAATGATATTTCCATCCAAGTATTTAACCGGTTGACACACACTCGCACAGAAAAATGAATTTGATTAAATCTTGTGGTGCATATAAGATATCAGTTGGTTGAGATTTCATTTCAAATCGAACCAATTTGACAATGACATTTGGTGAATGGAATGTGATTCAAAAGATGAGCATGCCATCTTCATATTCAAGTAAAGAGTTGTTAAGCTGTCTCAGTTTTTGTTAGTTTTATTTTTGGTTGTTACCATTTCTAGCCAACTGTAATATACTTAATAGGTCCAAATTGCGAATCAAAAGGGTTAGTAGTCAAAGTTATTTTTCACACGTTCATCGTTTATTCCAAGACCCACTGGACTTGCTAATATTTTAGAAAAAATAATAAAACCTAGAGGTGAGCAGAAAAACCGAAAAGAATCGAATCGAACCGAATTTGCTAAAATCGAACCGAACTATAAATTCGGTTTTCGGGTTGGATATGGGTTTAGCAATCTGAACCGAAAACTGAATTTATATATATATATATATATATATATAAACCATTAAAATTTTATTTTAATATAAAAAAACACTTTTTATGGTTAAAATAAAAAAAAATTCTAAATATCTATGTAATTATTATTATTTTTTAAATAAATTGTGCAATTCGAGTTATTCGGGTCAACCCAAAACCTGAACCGAAACGATCAACACCCCTAATAAAACCGTAGGGGACCTAGAGGTGCAAATTCTAACCGGTATAAAAAACCGTAACCCTAATGAAAACCGTAGGGACCTAGAGGTGCAAATTTCAACCGTTTTTTTAAAAAACCCGGTTTTTCTAACCTGTTCGTGTTTAAATATCACCGAACCTTTAGTACCGTTCTCGTTTTTTTTACAATTACCGGTTTTAAAACCGGTTAAAACCGGTTTTTTTTTTTTTTTTTTTTTTTTTTATAACCGTTAATAGTTTTTTTTTTAACCCGGTTAAAAAAACCGGTCAACATGGAAGTCAAACTAGCCGTTACATTTTTTTTTTTAAAAACCGGTTTTAACCGGTTATATTAAACAAAAAAATCACAACGTACTGAGCCGTTTATACCCTTTTTTTTGTATATTTTTAGTTATGTTTCCGTGCAAAATAAAAAGGTATATTGTATTGTTTTTTTTTCCCCGTGTATTTGTTGAATAAATGTTTGATAATTAACAAGTTTATTAAATAAAATGTTCGATTAGTTTTAATTCCGAAAAAACCGAACCGGTATAAAAAACCGATTTCCGAACATTTATAACCAACAAAACCGAACCGTAAAAAACCGATCCGAAAATTTATAGACCGAAAAAAACCGAATCCCGATCATTTTAACCGGAAAAAAACAGATTTTCGAAAAAAAACAACCGAAACCGATTATTAGAAAAACCGGTTTTTTTAAAAACCGGTTTTCTAATAACCGGAAACTGGTTTTAACCGATTTTTGCACCTCTAAGGGGACCCGTTCGGAAATTAAGTGGATTTAAAGTAATCCATAGAATCTTTTGACAAAGGATTGTTGGGCCAACAACAGTAAATTTAGCATAAGGCTTACAAAATTAGAGATAATCCAGGCACACAAATGTTTGATTAGTCACATCCCAATCACAGTGAATCCTGTTTCCTAGTCACTTCACTACCAACTTTGCAAAACCGCAAATACTACATAATGCACTTTCAACCAGTGGTACCTCATATCTGTGATGAACTTTTATCATATCACAATCAAAGTTGGTGCCATTTTGAATTTTATATTGCATGTGTGTTTGTTTTAGATTGGTTAGTTGCCTATTGTGTGTATTGTAAGTGTTTTTTGCTTGTATCATGTTTCCTTTTTAAGGATATGATACAGGCCTGCTTCATTTGAGTTGAGTTAAGACATGATTAGTATTATTGGATTATAGTTGTAACAAAAGTTATTTAGTGGGAAACATGAGTGGACATTTGAATTTAGTCGCACTATTAGTTAAATCCAAATTTATATTATTAGTGGTACGAGATTTGCTAAGCTAATAATGTGGAGATCAAACAAAAAAGCTAGTTTTCAGTGATTTGACCTTTTTAGCTCATCATTGCAATCATTGAATTGAGTTGAATGTCCCATTTCTGTAGTGCTATTGCATAGTTAGGTTTTGATTTGTTACTATTATTCTCTTTGGATTAGGAGAATCTTTAAGTTTGTCTTTTTCAAAATATATTTTTAAATAAAACTTTACTTTTTTTCCTCGGATTACCTCTGCGCTGTTTAAATCATCGTTTCGGTAGTTTTTTATGAATAAATTTAAGTTTTCCTCAAACATCGCGCTCCGCTAAGCGTCGTTATTTTTTCTTCAAAATAATTTTTAAAATAAATTTTTCCTTTTTTTTTTTCTCGAAATACCCTCTCGCACTGTCGGAGCCATCGGTCTGTTTTTTTATTAATATTTTTTTCTTAATAGTTAGTTTTTTTTTTTACCATTTTTTTTTCCTTTTTTCTCATCAAAAAGTTTTTAAAAGTAAACTTTTTTTGCTCAAAAAATATTTTAAGATAAAATTTTCCTTTTTTTACCGGGGGTGCATTAATACTGCGGCTCAACCTACCGGGTCCGTTCGGTTTTTTTTTTTCTTTAAGAAAAAAAAATTTGTTTTTTTTTTTAATACTTCTCTCGACTTTTTTAGTCATCGGTCTGTTTTTTTTCATGAATGTCGAAAATTTTAAAATAAAAAATTATGTTTTTTTGCTTTTTTTCTTCCTAAAATATTCATCACTTTCTGGAGTTATCGGTATTTTCGGGTCGGACCCGACCAGTCCGCCCGACCCGTTACTTTTTATATTTAGGAAATAGCCCTCAAAATTTAGAAATACCTGCACTATGATGTTATTAACATCCGATAACTGCCTCATTTTATTTCTTTTATAAAAATAACCCATTTCCCACTAGCGGTCGACGTTAGTATTTTTTTTTGAATGCACCGTAACATGTGTTTAAATCGGTCGTTGTTAACGACCGTTAATTTTTATTCTTTTACAAAAACATAACCTTTAAAATGTTCCAACCGGAAAACACCGGCCGCCAAACATCCCGCAGCAGAGCGCGGGTGACCTAACTTGTTTATATTATTAGTGGTACGAGATTTGCTAAGCTAATAATGTGGAGATCAAACAAAAAAGCTAGTTTTCAGTGATTTGACCTTTTTAGCTCATCATTGCAATCATTGAATTGAGTTGAATGTCCCATTTCTGTAGTGCTATTGCATAGTTAGGTTTTGATTTGTTACTATTATTCTCTTTGGATTAGGAGAATCTTTAAGTTTGTCTTTTGATTAAACACTTTCTAGATGAAGTATTTTATATCCAGCTGTTAATTTAGATGTCTTTCAGTTCAAAGCAAGATTGACCATTAGCTTTTATATACAGTATCAAACTGGCAAAGCAAATGACAGATCAATTGAGCATCGAATCAATTACTTTAAGTTCTATTTAACCTTTACAATTCTAATAATAGTACTAGTGGTTTCTAATAAAATTTCTACTTTTTTTTTGTTTGTTAATGATTTGTAAAGTTAGTAAAATGGACTTCAACTGACAACAGGAACTTGGAGGTAAGACTATTACTTTTAGACCAATGGTATGAGGTCACGGCAGAACAAAGCATAATGAGTATACAAAGAACTCTAATGTAACCAGACTCGGTGTAGATATGTTTCTTACTCACTGTCATATAGTTCATAAATTTTCCAAATGTTTCCATTTTTGCCTTTATAACTTGACTTAGCTGTTATCCCGAACTCTAGAACTATACCGTGACAACTTAGAGGTGGCAATATCAAACCCCTTTTATTTATGAATGGGTTTGATTCTTGTTATTTTAATGTGTCAAACGGGTAGAATTGTTCAAAAAGTTAGCTATAGCCTATAGATGGATCGGTCATATGCGTGCGATGGGTCAAATGGGTCAAAATTTGCCAAAAATGTATATCCTAATGTTTTAAAGATAGCCTAACAAAGAAAAATACATACACAATGTTCTTGTAATGGATAAGTAGATGAGGCTTTTACTCTTCAGGTTAACCGGGGAGGATGTGTTTTTAACTTAGATGTACACGGCATAACCGGGGTATCCGCGTGACTGTTTCCGACCCTTTCCCTATCCACCCCAAGATGTGTACCTAGTGAGGTTTGAACGTGAGACCTCTTGTGAAAACATCATAGTGCCTAACCACTAGGCCATCTTGGTGGTGGTTAATGTTCTTGTAATGAATGAAAGTACGAAACAGTTGAACCACCTGATTTTGTTTGGCCAATCTGAAAGTACCACATATTCTAAAAGAGGAAAGCATATCATAATCCTTTTAGAGATTTGGAAATGACATTGGATGCAATGACTAGTTAGGGGATGCATGTTTTTTTTATCAGTCGACTAAATACTATTGTAACCTATTAGTTATAATCGAAGTCAATCTTTTACTGGTAGGGTCTAGATTAGGAAAAGATCTGCTTTTGATGTTGAATAAAGATTTAAATTGATGTCAGTTTAATTCAAAATGTTGCTTAGCTCTTGTATATATGGGGTTTGATCTAAATCTGAAGTTTCTTCTCATTAATTTTGAGAAAACTATACCTAACTCCTGTAAACATATGTAAAGAAGTTTGTGCTGATTGTGGAATATTCACTAGCGTCATAGTCGTTACCTGTAGTTGTTACAGCTTTAACGTATATCTACTACCAATTTTAGAAAACGTGACATATTTGACTTCGGAGAATCAATATAGTACTTTTGCTTTCAACATTAGTTAAAACTTTATAACACAAACTGTGTACATAAACATTTTCTTATAGGTGACTATTTTGACCCATTTACTGTACATGGGTTTCGCATTTCAGCAATCTATCTTGTTATTTTGTCTGTTCGACGCCATGGCTTATTAGTGATGTTACTTTCCAGACTATTTAAAAAAATTATCATGCATATTACTGGAACAATTGATGACAAGATCTCTCCTAGAATGGCCCGCGAAGCGCAAAAACATGATGTGTATAACATCCAAACATCATATTATATTAAATTCATTCAGAGTGTATCTTTATCATTTGCATGTATTCGCAAGTTAGTTTTTTGCAGACATTTTCCACAAGGGTGGGTAACACACCCTACTTCCCTGTATAAAGTGATCAAAATTCGGGCAACATGTTATCTGTATCTAATTATTTTTTTATCTTCACCGGACCCTGTGTAATGCAAGATAAGCAACGAAACGATACCCAATCAACATCAATGCCATAGCCAATAAATCCATAGGCAAGTTATGTAAACCCACCGTTTTAACCGCTTTGAAATCTGCAACTTTGCAGTAAACTCCTTTTGAACACTCGTAAATATCATTGTCATCATACTGAACCCCAAGAAGAAGCTTGTAACAATAGTAGCTGTAGCTCAAATACTTTAACCAGACGATAAACGTAGGGATTTGTTGCACATAATATCCTCCAGCTATTAAGAAAACCAGTGTTGTAACTGATGCTAAAGTAGTGGCTTGTTTTACATCCATAATAAGTATAGCACCAATTGCCAACCCGAGACTTTGGGCCACAAGAACAGTGTAGAGTACAATGAGCCATGAAAGAATGAAGGTGGCTGGATCAGGTTTGAGGCCGCCCATCCAATAGAGTATGAAGGTAAAAGCAGTTGGGAGTGCAAGTTCGAGTGGTAGGTCTCCTATGGTTCTTGCTAGAAAGTAAGACGAAAGACGGTACATCCCTGATGACCGTTCTTTTATAAGCATTCTTCTTTCTTGGGGGAATGTGAAAACTGCGTTGTAGAGTGGATAAAATCCCCAAAAAACTGAAAAAAAGAAAAGCATTGCTATCTGCAAGAAACAAAAATGAATGTTCTTAGTGTTATTGTTAATAAATGAAAAATTAAGCAACTATAAACAGATTGGAGAAGATAGTATCTGGATGTGCCTCTGTTGATTAAAGTTATCATTAGAAAATTTCCAAAATGTTTAGTAAATTCTTATTTCTGAGATAAAATGACCGAAATGGATATTCTTGTAAAAGAGGGGAGACACCACATGAAATGAAATAGAAACTTTCTAAAATTTGGTGTAAATAGGTAAATTTGAAACAGAATCTGGTTATCAAACATTAAAAACTGATTATTACGACTTCAAATCGCGATAATCAGATAAGCACTTCTAAAAGCAAAACTGAAACAATCCTATACGGATTATTTTATAAGATGAAAATGCTCACACGATCTTCAATATGGGATGTTGGAGTCTGCCACCATAGTAGTCCAGCCAAGATAGCAACACTTATAACTTGAAAGATTCTAAGCTTATTAAAAGCTTCAAATCTCCTCTCTCTTATTCCCCTGAGAAGAAGCACCTTGAACTGATGCCACCAGCTTGTGCACCATTGCTCTGATTGCACATGACGGCTTCCTATTGTTTTAAAAAGAGTTAGTTTGTAGACAAACTGTGGCAGCTGTTAGCCATAGAGATGGCAATCTCGACCTATATTCTTTTTCTTATAATCCAACCCGACCCGTACTAAAGTAGCATCTACTAGTTATAAACTTTTATCAAGCCTCATTTATAATAAATTCTTACTTGTCAAACCTTCTTTTGCATGATTGTAGTTGCAAACATCCAAATCAAATAAATCCGTTTTCAGCCTTGTTGAAATGTTTGTTTCATAGCAAGCGACGAGTTTTTGCCTTACTGCTTTCTGCTCTTCTTCTGCATGCTCAACTAGCTCACAGTCTTGCATTGAATCAGGTGAAATTCCTGTTTGACATTTGAATATTTTGTGATTATATGTCAAAAGTTTCTTGCACATTATAAATTTTGTCCTTTGCAGTGGGGTCTCCCTTTTTCATTAGGTTTTTGGTAAAACATGAAAATAGTTACTTACCGTTAGCAAGATCTAGTAAAAAGTCAGATGGGTTGACGGTGACAGATGTCGAAAATCCAATCGAAGAGAAATACTCCAAGGCTGTGGAAGCAGGACCATAGTAAATTTGTGAGCCTTCAGATAACAAGACCACTTTATCAAACATAAGGTAGATCCGGCTAGATGGCTGGTGAATTGTAGTGATCACGGTTCGTCCACCACTAGCCAACCTTTTGACCATGGACATGATCCTCTGGGCCGTGGTCGAGTCCAAACCAGACGTAGGCTCATCCAACAACAACAAACTTGGGTTAATTAACATTTCTTGACCTATGCTCACCCTCTTTTTCTCCCCACCTGATATACCTCTAAATAGTGGACCACCTATCATACTACTTTTACACCTGGTCAACCCCAATTCAGTCACAACTCGGTCCACATGGTTGACCTTCTCGTCTCGGGTCACACTTTTTGGTAGTCTTAACATAGCAGTAAATAAGAGGGTTTCAGTCACAGTAAGGTGAGGATAAAGAACATCATCTTGAGCCACGAATCCAGTTCTCCTTTTAGTAGAACCAGAGAACAGTTGGCTGTTATATGTTATCTTTCCAGACACTTGACCAGCCAACCTTCCTCCAAGGGCCGTTAGCAAGGTGGTTTTACCACTACCCGATGGACCCAACATGGCTAGTATCTCACCTGGACAAACCATACCCGTGACTCCATTTAGTATTGTCTTGTCTCTTGTACCTAGTTTAACTTTGTATACAACCCCTTCAAACTGCAAAAGATATGGCAAAATATTAGTTAAGCAAAAATCATAGCACTTGTATATCATAAGTATATAAAAAATTTAGTAGTTGGGATGTAATTATGTTTTTCTAGCTCCTTGCTAGCTTTTTAATGAAATTGCCGTTCGAAAAAAAAAATGAGAAAATTAAAAACCTTTAATGTTATGGGGTATAAAGCCATCTTTAGAAAGGACTTAGCATGATCATGAGCTTGAACAAGGTGATCATTATCAGGTTTTACCATATTTTGATCTTCTTCCATGGTTTTATTACTGTAGTATTAGTGGTGGGTTGTTGTTATCTATAAGCTTTGGTTTAAGCTCTTGAGTTGCTTAACAAAGTAACTTGCATGATGCAAGTATATATACATAGTGTGTATGCATGCTTTGAAGTATAGTCAAGAATCACTAATGTAGGACCTCGCTCTGTGGTGGGCCACAGCCAATTTAGAGCACGTGCCGGTGTGTCACATCTCAGAGCTACGCGCAACATTGAGTTGAATTTAGTGACTGCTACCAAAGTATCAAGTCCATACGGACATACTTTGAGTTGGAAAAATAGGTCGGATGGGTTCAATCCCAAACATTTAAGTTAATTTAACTATCAACTTTTAAAGTTACTAACAAATATTGCCGCGTGAATTGCATGATTACAAATAAAATTGCTCCTTACTGTAAAAGGTATTTTTTGAGACTCCCAGCTTGTCTAACACTTTAACTCGTTCGTTTTTTAGTTATATGTTTAGGAATCATATGTTGAGTTGAGATGGATGGATGGATGGCTCTTGATGCGAGTTAAGTTAGTAAAGAATCGATAAAAGCAAAGGAGGTCGAAGACCAACGCAATCTTAATTGAATTTGCGGGTCCTCGGAAAGCAAAAGCAAATATTCTTAAAATTTTCTAATACTAGCAGTATTTTGTAGGAAAGTAAAGCTAAAGCAGATAATGTTAAAAATAACACAAGTCAAATTAGAGTTGAGGGTATCCCAGTGGGGAAAGAATTGATGCTGTGCTCTTGTTAGTAATGGTTCAAAGTAAACAAGAACAATGTTGATAAATTTAGTAAAGTAAAGGTGAAATATTCAAAGAGCACCAATCAAATTGGTATCAAAAGTAAAGCCAGCTGATTCTTTTACATACACTTTAGTTTAAATATTTGTAATTTGTTAATTAAACATGACATAGTATTTCATCGGGTTAACTCGGATATAACTTAAAATTTGAATGACTTGAATTGAAGTGATTTGGTGTCGTGCGGTCTGTGGTCTAAATAAGTAAAGTCTTGGTAATATAAATAACGTAACTAAGATGGCGTATTAAGTTTAAAAAACAAAATGCGAACTCAGAATTGGCTTTTTAGAGGATCTTGAGTGAAGAACTAAACCAAATACTATATCAATTTGGTTCGTTTTTAGCTCTGCTTAATAGCTTTTCTTTCCAAAAAACTTAAGTATTACGGAGTATGTTATAAGCTAAATATTACAGTAATTCTCAGTATATGTTACTTTGTATTATTTATCAAAATCTTTAAATTACATGAGATACCAATAAACCATGATTGACCCAACCGTAATCAGAAACATAGGCTCATCTTGGTTTTTTTTAATTTATATCTGTATACTCCTCTTCAAATCGATTTCCATTTCCGTTTCCGATTATCCTGCCTTCCATTAAACCCTATCTAATTTCGATTAAATATACCTCAACCATCAATCCAAAGATGGATAGCTATATCGTTCAAAAGAAGATGATCTGTCAAAGATTTCGACTTCGATTTTTTGTTACAAAATTTCCCCCGGACTCCTTCTCTGCTAAGGATCTTTTCCACCATGTAAGCCATATTGGTCACGTGTCGATTCGTTTATTATTCCACAAAGAGGACAAAAGAATGGTAACGTATTGGATTTATTTTCGACTTTATCAATATCTTTAATTTTGGAGAGATTGTTAAATAACTTTGTACGATTGGTGGGTCGATCGAAATTCCATGCTAATGCTAGATTTGTTTGCAAGATTCAAAAGAGATTACATGAAGGTAATTGTTAACCGTGATAAGACTAAGAATGAATCGAATAAAAAGGAAGTTTGATGGATCTCAAAAAGAATGTGGAAATACATGTTATTGTTAAATCATTAGTGTCTGTGTTGAAGACTATCCGAATCCAATAGATGAAGGAACTCCACCTTCGATTGTCCTTGAAGATGATTTTTTATAGAATGATGCAAGTAATCTCACTGCTTCCGTTAATGGGCAGAAGTCAACGAGGATTGGCCTATTTAGACAATCTTTAAGAAGAATGCGCTTTGTAAAAGAGGTTTTGATGTGGTAAGATTAGCTATATGGAAAAACTCTTTGGTGTAATACTACTTCTAATATCGAGACTGCGAAGGCTAAAGAATCCTTTAGGGGTAAGTGGGTGGGGGCTCTACTTGGTTTTCGGTCATTAAACAAAGCCTTACCGCCGAGTTTTGTTCCTTCCATAAGGTAGATTGGTTTGGGTTGTAATTTACGGTGATTTCCATTAAAAATTCTGGTCGGCGTCCCTACTGTCCAACGTATTGCTTGTCTCAATGGGGTTGAGTTATTAGATTTGATGTATTATGATGAGTCGATTCTTCATATCCAAAAGAATTTTGCATACTTTCTAAGTTTTGTGAGCACATTTCACGAGAGCTTCAAAAATTGTTTTTTTTTTTCCGTGTAAGGTTTTATTTGGTGCGCGCAAGTGAAGTTCTATGGTTGGACTCCTAATTTTTCCCGAAGAGGATGAGGAATACAAATTATACAGTGGATGATAAACAATGATTGCAGAATTAAGATCTCCGATGCAAATAATTGCATTGATGATAGTGACGTGGAGGAGGTGCATGAAACAACTTTTTTGATCAACCTGATGATCAGAATGAGCAAACACATATCAAGATCCTTTTGGTTATACCCCTTTAATTTGAACAAAAAGAAAATATCGAATTGGCAACAAAGGTTACAGAAGAAGATCATAGTTGTCTCATCAAATCCCCGCCGTGTTTCACTCTCCGGAGTAAGATTTGAATGAAGGTAATACTGTTAATCTTGACATTAAGGACTACGGAGAAAATGAGAGAGATTACAAATCGTTTTTTAAACCATGAAGATGGAAAGGGATAATTCTGAGTCGTGTAAATAAAAGATTCAGAATCAAGCCCGGTTCCGGTGTCACTTCTATGTACTCTGTTCCTGCCGCAGCAGAACCTTGTGGTTCTACTTTTAAAACTTATGGAAGAGTTTTGAAGGTTTGGGCCAAACTATGGGTTTATAACATGATGGGTGCAATCAAGTATAACACTGAGATCATTAATCCCAAGGAGAAATTTTGGTTTAATAAAATCGATGAATATTATATTCTTTGAACTTCAAATAAGCTGCCTCGCCCAAAAGGCCAAAAAAAGATTGTGTAAAGAGTATTGTTGTTAAAAATAAATGAATTTTGTGGACCTTCCAAGAAACTACGTATGGGGTCTTAATGATCAAAGTAGTTTGAGTTCTTGCTTTTGTAATTCTTATTTTGATTATTGTGCCATAGTTATTCCGTTAGTTACTCGGGAGGGAATCTTGGTGCATTGGGATCGCAAATTCTTATCACTTGTTTTCTTTTTCGGAGGAGTAGGCTTTTACGAGATCGGACAATTTTGTCATTTGTCTAGGTTTGTGTTTGAAATCAAGGATTGATTGCTTAATGAGTATTTGGTTTGTTTTATATATGTGCGCCTCAAGAGGCTAAAGAAAAGCGAATGTTAAGGGATTAATTTGCTCTGTGTCGAATCACAATAATGGGTTTGGTACTTTTTATGAATTGGCGACTTTAATGAGGTGAGATATAAAATCGACAGATATGGTTTTCGAAATTTTTAATGCACACAAGACGTCTGATATTATTCAATTCAGAGTTCATATACAACGTGGGTCTATATGGAGTCCCTTTAGGAGGAATAGCATATACCTGGTGTCCTCAAATCTGCTTCAAAAACTAAAATATAAATTTGGATCGTTTTTTTTTTTCCGTAAAATTTGTTGAGCATTGTTCCTAAATTATACTATTACCAAGAGGCTGTATATTACAGACCAACGGTCCTATTATATTACGGAGAAGTCATTAAGTATTACGTGCCATCCCTTTTGCGTAAACTAACGTTACTTGCTGGAAGTATGAATGGTTATAGACAAGTTGGTTAGATTCTTGGAACTGGCTTCCTGTTTAAACAAGAAAAAAGGCCATCCCAAACTCATGGGTAAACTTAAATATCTAAAAGTACCGTATGTCGGAGCTGGTCTCCTATTCATTCATAGGTCGAATTCCCTCCCCAGCGAGGTAAGAACTATTTGCCTTAAAGAGATTGCGTGTCGTTGTGATGAGATTAATGAATAGGGAGATTGTCTCGAATGAGGAGGTCCATAAAACGTACGGAAGATTCTCAACAAGAGTTCACCGTAAATAATATTCCAAGCATCCGGAAATTGCTGCAAAAAGCCAAGAATAAATGGTCAAATCTGAGGGAAGATGAAAATGTGAAGTTTTTATTTCATGGTAAGTCTAAACGAAGAAAGCTCAAATCAATCTAATATTGCGTGGTATTTAAGTTGAAATGGGAGAACGTTTGGTCGCTGACCCGTATCAGGTGAAACTGAATTCTTTGAAACATGTTTTCGTGGTAGGTGTTCCGAAAAAACCATCAGTGAATCGGCAGTGTTAAATGATACCATTTTCCTGTCTCCCTAATCGATGTGAACAGTAAAGAGGATATTGGAACCCGCATGGATTTCTAAAAGGAGGTTAAATAGGTTTTGTGGGATTGGGCGCGTGCGTTGATAAGTCTCCGTGTCGGAGTGGTTTAATTCATTTAGCTTTTATAAAAAAATGAAATAAAAACGTACATTTTTGGCCTGATATGAGAAGGACTTGATCGAGGCTTGAGTAGACTAATTATCTCTTCATGTATGGTGAAATACCGAAGGATGTAACAGTCGAACTATTTGCTTTGATTCCTAAAAATCCAAAACCTAGATGCCAACATGGTTAGGATTTTCGTCCTATAAGAAGGTAGATCGGGATCTTATACACGATTATAGCTAAAATCTTGGCGAACCGATTAGTTTGTTTGCTTGTTGATCACTTGTCAATGAGGTTTTCAAAATCATCTTTTGTGGCGGACAGACAATACCTGAAGAATGTCCATTTATTTCTGTGATGAGGTTCTTCAAAAACAATGTGTTGCTTAGGAAAGAAAACACGCACTTAATTTCAAAGTTGATTACGATTAAGCTTATTGTATTCCTGACCCTGGGATTTTCGTGTATGTGAAAGTTTTAGAAATAAATATTGTTTCGGTGAAAGAAAGAGAGGCCTTGGGAAATCAAGTTGTCTTAGATAATCCCAGGGGTCCCAATCTTGTCAACTAGTCCCTACGGAGGAAATTTCAATTTTTTATAGGTCGTTAAACATTAGAACCTTTGAATTCCCCCTATCTCGATTTATATTTTTCAGTTCTTATTAATGGAGAGCTTGCATATTTCTTTATCCAACCGTGTGGTAAGATGCGGGTTTGGTTTACGGGGAAACAAAATTAAATCCATGGTGAATTTGTCTCATTTGTTTTATAGTGCGGAAGATGCACATCTTACTCTTGGCCATGGAGTGAGCTAAATATCGCATTCGTTAGTTTCGAGTTTTTGGAATTGGTATTTATTTTTTTTTTTTTTTTCACGGGCTTTCAACTTTTCTGGTCTTCCGTATAAACATGTGTCAGAGTAAGATTTATGGGGTTTTTAAAACTGAAGTGGGATGGTTTAAATAACGGCGGCTTTCTAAACTTGGGTGTCCCATGTTCCTTTAAACTCCATTCACCTTTTTTTTTTGGGTACAAAGTTGTGGAGAAAATATTGGTCCAAGGAACAAGCTTGGAAAGAATGGGTTGTAGCATGTGTTATACCTCTTCTTCTAGATCGGAAGATGAAACTCCTTTTTGCAATCGGAGGCAGACACACTTCATAAGTCCCGTTGTTGTAGGAATTCTATGGCCAATCATCCCATAAGTCCAATTTTAAGGTTCCCATCGAGTATCCAAAATCTCATTATCTAGTTTCGTAGTCGGTTCTTAAATGGCCATAGGATCCGAAGAGTAACAAATGCTTCTCTTGGGTAAATGGAACAAGGGTCCTAACTACCCGAAGGATGAAAGGGTGTTTAGAGATGAGTAGTTTCAAGCATTGTATTGCCCTTTAATAAGGTCTCAATGCTCAAGATGGGTTTGGGGCCTTTCAATATCTCAAAAAAGTCCTTATGGACTAAAGTTATTAAGGCTATTATAATAAGTGTAGGACGGTAATTTAACAATGAGTTATTTCTGGTTGGAGTTCGGAACCACTGCTGGACATCGATAGTTCATGAAGTAAGGGGGTGTATACAAGTGTCGGGGTATTAATGTTACAGATTATCATCCGATTTGAAGCTGTGGAATGGGGATAACAGCCGGTTTCTCTGGCCGACCATTAGGTATGAAGGCGGTTTCATCAAAGAGTTGTTCCCACATATGTATCGCTCAATGAGTTGGAACAAGAATGCAATGTGTAGTTCGAAATTGTATGCTCAAGTTTATATACACATTTGAATAAAAGCGAGAATGTGAATTGAAAGATAACAACTTAACTCATTTGGCTGAGATTTCTCGGAACTAGACTCTCCTCGTTTGCCTTGCTAAGATCTTGTACGTTTTACGTTTATAAAGTTAATGGGTCTTTTTCAGTGGCTTCAATTCGAAAGGATATTGATGTGTAATCTGATTTCAGGGATGTTAGTTTGCCGACAATTTGTGGGTTAAATATAAACCGGAGCCAATCACAGTGAATAAAACATAGCTGGAAAGTCAAATCAAAACTCGCTCCCAACCTTTAATATCTCCTCGTCGTGTAATGGATATTGATTCGATTGTTTTGTCCCATTTGTATGCCAGGTGTTGGAATCGACAAACCATATTTCTTTTCCCAATGCGTTGTAGAGATACAGATTAATCTAAAAAACTTCCTTTTGGAGGAATAACGACTATTTCGGAATGTGATTCCCCTTACGATGAATTGCAAGTTTTGTAGGTTTCTTCAATTCGGATCAATGCCAAACCTCCAAAGGCGTATCCTCTGAGGGTGTATACTACATATTTTGTGGTGGTATATGTGGAGACATTTCTTCGCAACAAGCTGTTCAGTTATGATAGATAAGATCCCCTGAAAAGGCGCTTATATTTTTGATAATTTAGTTTCCACTAGTTCTTTTTATTGGTGTAATATTCAGATGTAAAACGACGTTCAAGTGGGACGATTGTCTTAATAAATAGTTCTTGTTTAGATCTAGCTTCTTTTCTAGTGTTATAATAAATCGCCGTAAAAAAAAAATAAAAAAATAACGTAACTTTACATGGCGTATTTATTAAAAAAACAAAAAAAGCGAACAGTCCGGACTTGGCTTTTTTAGAGGATCTTGATTTTGAAGAGAACTAAAACCAAATACAATTATCAATTTGTGTCGTTTTTAGCTCTGACTTAAGCTTTTCTTTCCCAAAATACTTAAGTATTACGGAGTGTTTATATGCAATATATTTACAGTAATGATTCTCAGTATATGTTACCTTTGTATTATTTATCAAAATCATTAAATTACATGATATTCCCAATAAACCATTGATAGACACCAACCGTAATCAGAGAACAGTAGGTTTTTAATGATTGACCCAACCGTAATCAGAAACATAGGTTTTTAACCCGCGCTCCGCTGCAGAGCGCGGGGTTAATGTTGCCTTAGAACACCACTGACCTAACTTTAGCCATGGCTCAAAATCGTATAGCAATGGTAATAATAAATAGAGTTAATTGCATAAATGGTCCCTGTGGTCTGTCGGGTTTAACGAAAATAGTCCCTAAACTTTTTTTTCCCGGATCTTGTCCCTGTGGTTTCGACCCATATCGGGTTTGGTCCCTTGACCAACTTTTCCGTTGGTTTGACCGTTAACTGAAGGTTCAGATGGATGAAATGACGTAAATACCCTCGTAAGTATTTGGAAATGGTCCCTCTAACTATTAATTAATTTTTTTTATTCGTACTTTTTAAAAAAATTATTCGTACCTTTTACGTTTTTTTTAAAAAAAATTAAATTTTAAAATTTTCTTTTATAACTTTTGAAATAAAAAAAATTGTAAGAAAACTAAAAAATGTATAAAACCCCGCTACCCGTAAAGCCGCCCCCCAAAACCCCCATACGCAACGAAACTAAAGAACCAAAACCCCCCCCCCACTCCTTCCACTGCCTAACTGCCCCCCTAAAAGACAAATAAAAACTAATAAGAAAAAAAAAACCAAAATTAAATCGTCGCCCCCCCCCAAAAAAAAAACACTAAACCCCCCCCCCCACAAAAAAAAACCCCCCCCCCAACCGTCAGTACACCCCTTATTACAAAGTACTCAAAAAAAATAATAAAACCCGCCCTAAAACTCACCCTCCCCAAGAAACCGACACCCTCAAAACCAACAAATAACCCTAAAAAAGATAACCCACCATACCCCACTATACACCCCACCCTAAAAAAAACCAAAAAACCCCTTGACCTCCACCTCCCCCCACCAGATCCACTTAGCCTCTTTCCTCATAAACTCATCCCCTCCCCAGTTGATAAAAGCCCCCCCCTCCCTTCCCCCCAAAAAACCGCCCCCCAACCCCCCTTTACAAAACATCAACCACCAAGACCTTCCCATCATCTCTCCCCTACTCTAACCATTACCCCCCCCCCTTCCCTATATTACTCCTTGTCCCCCCCACCTTTACACATTTTTACTCTCCCCCTCTACACCTTACGCACCCTCTTGCCCTTCACATTTCCTCTCCTCATAAACATTCCACCAAAAAAATAACCCCACCTCCCTACCCCGTTGTTACCACCCCCCCTCCCTATAAAACCCCCCTCCCCTACCACAATCCTCCCTACTCATCCCCACATCCACAAACACCAAATACAATTACCACCCTGCAAACAAACTCCACCACTCCACCTAACCTTAACACGAGCTACTTCAATACCTCCCCACACCCCACCATACCCAATCCCACCACTTTATCTCCTAGCCCAACCCGCTAAACTCCGCACCCACCCGACCACACACCAACAAACATCCCCACCAACTATTGTATATTTTATTTATCAAATAAACAAACAAAAACAATCAGAAATCCACTTCACCCTAGCCCTATACACCTAAAATTCTCACCCTCATATAGTTAAACATCCACTCCCTTTTCCTACCGCGAACCAACGACCTACTCGAACCACACCACGCCCATCTATACCCACCCCACCGCACACCCTATAAACCGAACCCAAACACCACCCCCTTAACCACAACCTCGATAAACGTCACCATACCCCCAAATAACCCAACCACATGCATCCCCAACCTCCCCCACCTGCCCCACCAATCCCTACCCTTCCCACAGAACCAAACCCCACACCACTAATACTCCAAACCCCACACATACTCCAGACGCCACAAACTCATAACTACAACTCCCCGCCCTCACAAACACTCATCACAAAAGATAAAAAAAAAAAAACACAAAAAAACCTAAAAAAAAAAAAAATAAAAAAGACAAAAATACCAAACAAAAAAAGATAAATAAAATGAAAAAAAACTAAACTCGCCTTCCCCCATCCCCCAAATCAACCATAATACCCCCTCCCCGCTTCCCCCCCCCCCCCCACCTTCTACCACTCTCCCTCCAAAACCACCCCCCAATTCCCAAATTCCAAATACCTATCCCCCCACAAAACTCAAACACACCACCACTCCCATCCCGGCATAATCGCCAATACCCCCAAATCGCCCAAGCTACAACCAACCTCCCACATCTCCACCACAAACAAACACTCACACACCACAAACTGAGACAAAACCAAAATCCACATCCAAAAAATCCACTCTATACCAACCCCACACCATGACACCTACACACATCCATACCTCTACCCACGAATCCGCCCTCCCCCTACCTCCCTCCAATCATCACCGCCCACCCCCAAATACCACCCCCCCAAGTATACACTACACCTACACCCTTCCCACCGTCACCACCCCCCCCCCAAAACCCCCCAACCACCAAAACAAAACACACAAATAAACATACAAAAATTTTATATCACTTATTTACACATTCTCATATCATATCTAAGATGTCCTAAGTTATTTGCAAGGGTTGGTTAAGGGTTTACAAGTGTTGAAGCAAGAAATCAAGATTAGGGTTATTTGGAAAATTAGGGTTTTCATAGCTTGCTAGCTTGGGTTTAAAGTCTAAACAAGGGTTGAACACATATTTCTCATCATCATCAATCATCACTAAGGTTACCTAAAACCTTTATCTTTTCATTTTCATGATTTTATATGTATATGATGTTTTATATAGAAAAATCACCATTTAAGACTTTTAAACATGTAAAAGGGATTTTTACTTGTGATTATGCTTTTGTACACTTTTTATATGATATTAGGTTAATAATATCATGTTAAAATGGATCTATAATTGTTATACCATGTTGATTAAGTGTAAAAATGATTATGTACAAATTAGGGTCTATAAAGTTTACTTAATATGTTACAAGTAAAAGAAATGCAAATGACATGTTAATCTTGTTTATGGACTTTTAGTGATGTTATATGAACACTAAAATAAGGTTATAATGTAAGTATAAGTGATGAGCAACCTTGGTTAAGCTTAAAGAGTGTTAATGAAAGATTAGGGTTTTTTTAATGATTTACATGAAAAGCTACAAGTAATTGTGTATAATCAACTTGATAAACTTGTTAATCTTATTAATTTGAACATATGAGGACAATGATGGACTAATGGACTTTGTTATATGTAGGAAATATAATATATATAGTATAAAAGACTTATGGTAAAATACAAAGTTGAAAGTTATAAAAACAAAGTTTACATATGGAATCAAGAAAGACATCTAACTTTCTGTTTTAATTCGACATACTACCTGACCATTTTATGTTTTTATAAAATAGTACGTCTCATGACGATTCCAAAAAGCTAAGAAACTTGAAAAACGGATAAATAACAAAAAAGTTACGGTAAAAACAAGTTATACGATAAATAAACGGATTTATAAAATAATTTTTATAAAACAATTTATAAAAATTATATAAAACAGAAAGTTTAGTATTTTTAACAGATTACACATATTTTTAGGATTCCAAAATGATAAGAAACGAAAATTTTCAATTAATAACGAATGAGTTATGAATTTCGCGAGTTTACGACAATTAATACTTTTATAAAACTATTTTTATAAAAGTTACTATTCATGACAGAAACATTTATTTTTGTAAACCTCATAAATAAATAGAACTTTCAATTACGAGAACGTGCTCGAAAGAATCGCTAAAAACGGAGCTATAACGAATAAAATACGACGTTTACGGGTTTTACGATAACTAAAACTATAAAAATAACTTTATAACTGGTGTGAACAGTAAAAAGTACTGTTCATCAGGGGATTAAAAATATGAAAATGTCAAATTATGATAACTCATCCTAATACGAAAGCGTGGGCATAAGAAACGTCAAAATTGGGCTGCAATTTTAAACGTTTTAACTTATAAACATAATTTTTCCAAAACAATTAGATGGTGATTAGCTATTTGTAATTATGCATGGTAGTAATTACCCAATGTGATTAGTACTTATACAACCTTAATTTAAATAGGTTGCATCTGACGATTTGCGTGGCACATTATCTCTGATAAACTTGGTATTCGCTCACTTAAGGTGAGTTCATAGCCCCACGTTTTACATGCTTTTGTTTTATAAGTTTTTGGGGTGAGAAACATGCAATGTTTTACAATTAGACATAAGTGGATACTTTTATATTATGATTACGTGTTGCCTAAGTAGCGATAACCCAATCTGAGCCCATTATCATGAACTGTCAATTACTGGACTGTGAGCGCGAATGTTATGAATAGATCTATTAGGTTTGACAAACCCGTTCGGGTGATTAGCTATTACCAGGAAAACAAACGTATACCATGTCGAACATAGGATGTTGCGGGTTAGAACATCATCACGGGCAATGTAGGCCATTTATATGGTATTCATTTATGTCGAGCTTCAGTGTGATGAGCTTAGGGCAACGTAATTACATTTATATGATGTCTGCATCTGTTGCATTATCATACACTTGGGAAATCTTGTGGTCCTACAATATATGATTTATCAAACCTATGAATTCACCAACATTATTGTTGACGTTTTAAAGCAATGTTTTTCAGGGGATCAGTAAGCACGAGGTGCAAGGGATACATTGGTGGTTTTGATTTGGATATCATGCATTAAAGATTTTGTCGCATTACATTTTGTATAACTGTATGGGCTAGAAATCTTTGTATTTTGAACAAGTGGACAAGTGAAGCTTCGGCTTATGTAACAAATACTTTGTTAAATCCAATGTATCAGTTTTAAATGACTTTTTGGTCGTTCTATATACATCTTGTGTTATTGATCTATGAAGTAACACGCCCCGGACCCTTATTCCGCTGCGACCCAATTTGGGGGTGTTACATAAAGGATTACTTAAAAGCATTTGTTTAGTGGTGATGTAAGTAAACTTAAAAAGGTTTATTAAAAATAACTTATTGATAAAATGGGTTTTAATTATTAGGCTATTTTTGTAAAAACTTTTAATCCTTTTTTAATGGTTTGTTAAATATGGGTTTATCATAATGCAACGTAACAAACATAATCCGTACCTTTTGTTGAAGCAATGAGTAGACTCGAGACTCGAAGGTGTTAATGAATGATGTGTAGATGAGTTGTTGGACACGCGTAACTTTTGCACATTTTAAAACGTTATTATTAAACAATTTACTTGTTTGTCATTATTAAAAACCAAAGGACAAGTTTAGTTTAAATATCATAATATTTGCACTAACAATCTCCCCTTTTTTGATGATGACAAATATGTAAACTTGTAACATAGTAAAATTTAAAAGTTACTCGTTTACACTTCCCTTCTCCCCCTTTTGTCAAAACAAAAAGGTGTATGCTCCAATCCTCCTCCATCTACACTCTTCCATCCTTGTTGTCCTAAAAGGTAGTTTCCTTAGAGTTAAACTTTGTTTTTCTCTAGAAAGGCGAGCTTGCATCATCCCTATAAGTATACTTCATCTTCACTTCAAGCAACTTTGAAGGAACCCCATTGAATGTTCCTCTCGTAGTCTCCCCTAGCTCAGGCCACTTCCTTATGAATTTTGACCTTGTTGCTACACGAATCCATGAATCAAATTTCTACAAAGACTTAACCTACATCAAATTTAGTTTTATGCAACATTATATATATATAATAATATAATATAATATATTATATATATATAAATATATATATATATATATATATATATATATAAAATATCATGAAGCAATAGAGAAATATATGATATATGCGAATATGCTTCTTCTTTCGACGAATGCTCCCCTTATTTGAGGCATCAGGTATTATCAAACTACAAAAATTGTTGGTGCAAATCTGATTCTCCATTGGATGAGTAATCACTAAATGTATACAAGAATGCAATCTCTAATTCTTGTCGAAAGGCACCCCCTTAGTTTGGAATACAATTATTAGTTATGAAAGTGTACTACAAAACAAAGTTAGGTAGACACTGTGCATATATACATAATAACGATGATTATGTGACAAGAAAAATAATATAAGAATAGTGTTTTAAACTAAGATTCAAAAACCTATATAGTATCATATAGCATGATTATAAGATAAAGTAGAAAAAGTTAAAAATCATGAATTTTTGAATTTTGACGCCTGGACTGGTGAGCTACGGATCCACTAAAACAATGTACGGATCTACCATATGGTGGATCCGTGGGTTGCATGTTCCAACAAAAATGACCAGAACTGCATTTTGCACCCAAAACTCAAAACACTTAGCATGTAAACACTTAAATCATGAACAATAGCAAGTAAGAGTCCTAAAAGGATAACACACCAAGCCATAAAGATGTTAAGCATCTTGCAAGTGTCAAAGATGATAATCTCACATAGCAAGATAGCAAAAAATACATATAGTAAGAGTATATATGGTACAAATGCATAGTACGATCTAATCGAGGAAACATGAAATGTATTTCTTAGGTATGAGTAACACTAAAGTAAAACATGCTATTCAATAAAATATTAATAACAACTTAAATAAAAGGAACTAAGACACATACTCGATGACTAAGACAATCAAAAGACACCAAATTTTCCATCAATCCACAACTTTAATATACGTGAACATAATTCCATTTATTAGTTTGACAAACTTTGTTATGAGAACACTTCATCCCACGATGTCATTCTGATAAGGGTATTATCATTTTAGAACGACATGTTCCTTAAGAATTATTTCTACCAAAGATAAATGACTTACTTCGATAGACTTTCGTCAAGGTGATGTTAAGAGAGATTCCTAAATCCTCAAGGTTTATTAGTTAAGCATTATGAGGTGCTTTTCAATGTATGGGGTGTTTCTAGGAAAAATATTTATGAAAGACTTTGATCAACTAAATGTTTTTACGATATGGAAGATTTATTTAGAAGACATAACAACAATATATTCTAAGAAAGAAAGAAACATAATAATTATTAGAAAATAATTATTATGACATATAAAAGTAAAATGATGTCAATAATATTTTAACGCGTCATATCAAAAATATATACTCAAAAGTAGTTATATTATGACAAGAACAAATAGTGAAAAATGATATGCACCTAGAAGTAAATAAAAACAATTCCATATAATGGAAAGTGGTAAAGGATGAGCGAGAACGAAGAGGGAAGGTGTTGAAATAAGGTTGATAAGGACAGTTTAGAATAATATATCTTTTGCACTAACGATGACACGAGTGATTAGGTTGCATGTGTTTGGTTGTTAATATTGATGAACAAAGGTGGATATGTGAGACGAGGTGGTAGTTCTTTCATAGTGAAAGAAAAATGAATGACACAACAATGTGGTGACTCAATAACACTTGAAGATTGAATATCTTCTTTATGTTCTTCACTCGCTAGTACGTGGAAACAAACTAAAAGACTCAATTGTGGAAAAAATAAAAGGATCACATGTAATGGTTATGGATAAGTGTGGAGTGTTCTTGAAGAGATAATTTCCTTGGTATGAGAGTTTAAAGGTGAGGACCAATATTTGGTGGTGAAGGTGATCAAGTTGGTGAAATGTTCTTGATGTCAAGATTGTGTAGTTATATGTTTAGAGTATCATGTTTGTGAGGATTGAAGTTTTCCGAACTAAATGTTACTATCAAGAGTAAGGTATAGTTGTAAGGTTTGAGTGTATGGTTATGTGAAAGTAGTCATCACTATTAAGAGTGAAGTCTAGTGATAGGGTTTGTGTATGATCGACATACGGGTCAAAGGTTCTTTCACAATCATGAGTGAGGTGTAGTAATGGGATTTTTGATTGATGGTTGACGCAAGGGTTGAAGGTTCTAGTAACTAGGCTAATATTCAAAGAGTGATGTGCTCTTATTAAGAAGAGGTATTGATGCTAGATAGTGATGTTAGGGTAGAAGACTAGAACCAATTCGGTATGTGTAAACGGGGTGTACTTGTGTTGTTGAAAAAGAAACGAGTTAGGTGTTCTTGTTTGAGGAGGTATTAGTCCTAATAGTGAGGTTAGGAAGAGAGCCAGGTTACGATCTTGGTTAGCAATTTGGTTTGTGTAAACAAGGTGTACATGTGTGATGGAAAACGAAATAAGTCCGTAGGGTAAAGGTTAGTTTGAATCGTGCTCATTCGGACATAACACATCGAATAATAAAAATAAATAAAGAAGAAAACAAAAGGTGACAATACCGATGAGCTTGACAATGTCAAGAGGGATGATGGTTAGCATACGACAATCTTCAACCGTAAAGTTACGTAGCTCTTCTCAAGCATGGCTAATATTCATAGAACAATCATATGATGAGGTATGAGGTTATCTTAAAAGTGGTAGAGGAAATGGTGGAGAGAAGATATTAGCCATCTATATAGTGGTAGAGGTGTGATTTAGGTTTTCGTGTAATTAGTTAGGTATGAAAAATGAGTGATATAATCGTTTATAGTTAAGGAGCGGATTCCTAAAGATATGAGACGGTTGATATTGTTGATCCCAATAAAATAGATCTTGCTTAGCTTGTATAAGGCTAAGTTGTATTGAATAAATCCAAAAAAAACTATGATATAGAAACTATGATTGGTAAATATAAAAGGGACTATGCGAAATCTAGTCTATGATAGAAGACGAATTTTCAAATGCAACAGTAATGAACAAGATTAATAACAAAACAATTTACCAAACTTTCAGCCTCAATATAATACGAACACTCTTAATAGTGTTAGGGTTACAAAACCTTGAAGCTACAAATAGATTAACAGAACAATGAAAGATGATATCTATCTCTATGCCCTAGGACCTCCTTTTATACACCAAGGAGTCCTAACGCTTACAATAATTTTCCTAAGTTATCATGATCTTCTAAACAAATAACTTATACGTATCTTTTACAAAAATATCTCATACATATCGCATAAACAATCTTTATCTTCAATCAATCATTATCCATTAGCAGTTGTAACTCTGTCAGCAGTTGTAACTTTGTCAGCAGTTGTAACTTTGTACCAGCAGCATTAACTCTGAACACTAGCAGATGTAACTTATACACTAGCAGCATTAACTTTCTTCTTGAGCAAAACTAACTTTGATAAGAGCAACAGTAATTCGAAACAGCCTTATAAAGCTTTTAATCCCAACAATCCTCCCCTAAACTTGATATTTATCTTCTAAATCATCAAGTTTCTTCATTAAAAGTCCTCACCATCCCCAGGAGGATGCTTCCAAATACTTCACTGTTTTTGAGCTATTTTTTCATAAGCTTAAGAAGCTGATAACACATTTCATTCCAATAGTCAGATTTCAGCTTCTTATTCAGCATATCAGTGATTTTTGCTGGTGTAAGAGGATATCTCTTCTCTACTAGCATATAGACATGCATATCTTTAAACCTCACAAAATGTATTCCACAGGAATCATATAACCTCTAAAGCAGTACTTTCTTTCCTTGTAAACTCCTCCATACTTCATCTTCTATATGATGTTCAAACATAGTCTTTAGATCTCCCCATAGCACTCTTTCGTACCCTTCTTCTAGCCTTGTATTCCCATGCTTTGCTTTAACAACTTCCATAGATTTTCCAAGTCTTCTCTGTCAAACTCTTTGAGTAGTTGACTAAACAATACGTATGTCTTGGCACTTCCATCAGCTCTCATTATTTCATAATAGCCATTCCTTCCTTTTCTATGAATCTGGAAATTTACAATGGGTGCAGGCTTAGTAGCTAGGGGTATAGCATTAATTGCAGCATCTTCTTATGTAACCAACTCAAAGCATTGTTGAAGATCTTCTCTCTCTTTATCATCATCCACCTTTTGCTTCTTTGTAGGCTCTTGTTCTAGCTCATCACCTGCTCTTTTAGAATTGCTTTCTTCTGCCATCTCTGCTTCAGCTTTCTTTGAGCTCTCTTTCACCAACTCAGTAGTATCCTTATCAACAAACATGTTTACCCTTGTCATGGCATTATCAAATAACTTTTGAATTTCTGCAAATGACTTGTTCTTCAATTGACTTTGTTTGTATGTGTTTCAGATAAGTTGACATTGTACTTTTCTTTTGTGCTTTAGTTGGTGGTTTGTTCTTCTTTTCTTGAGCTCTTAATGCTGCAAAGTGTTTCTTTCTCTTCTCTAAGAGTTCTACAAACAATCTTTCCTTTTGTTCATCTTTCAATTCTTCTTGCTCTCTTGTTTGTAATCTTTCAGCCAATAACATATCAACATCTATCATTGTTTGCACATTATCCTATGAAATGTTGGCTTCTTCAACTTTCTCAGCCTTCTCTCTTGCAAGTCTTACTTGTTCTTCTTCTTTAGCTTATAGCTTGAAAGAAAGTTCTTCATTAAGTTTGAGTAGCTCTTTCTTAAACATTTTCTACACAGGTTCTTCTTCAACTATTTTGCCTTTACCCTTGTCCTTGACTTGTTTTGGTTGTTGTGAAGAAACTATTGGTGTAGGAGCTTGCTCTTGTTCATGAAAAAGAATTCCTTTTGCTCTGGGTATTGCTGAGGGTGCTGTTGTGGTTGTACTCTGCACTGGCTCTTGTACTATAACCTTAGGTTTTACACTTCTCAATTCAGCCAATGCTTAAGCCAAAGTGATCTCTTCAGTACTAATTTCAGCAGTACTAGCTACCTTTTCAACCTCAACTTCCTGCTCATCTAAAACACCTGTATCAAACATTAGGTTATCATCATTCCTCCCCTAAGTCTCATCAATCAATGTAACCTCTACATCAGCATCAAGATCAGCTATTTTCCTCCCCTGTTTGGATGCATCCTCCTGATTCTTGAATAATCTTTTCATCCCTGGAGTTTTTGACTTCCTTTTCCTTTCCAGCTTCTTTACTCTCTTCTTCAAACGAGCAATCTCCTTTGCTTGAGAAGTCTTTGTTGTTTCTAAGTCAAGAACTCTATTAGACAGTTTTGTACAAAGGTCCATCAATTCCTTAAGTGACAGTCTGTCCTCCCCACTTCTAAGCATGTTAACTCTTGAGAGAGGTGGGTCATTGGACTATGTAGGTACATTTTCCTCATTGGAAACCTCATCTGCTATACGCTCTGTAAGACCACTGGATTGAGGAATCTTAGTGTCTTTTCTCTGTTTTCTCCTAGATTGTTTCTTCTAAGGTTGTGATGTTGATGGTTGAATGATGGGTGTGTGATGGGGATCAGTTGGTATTTTTAAACCTTCACCCACTTCTTTATGAGCTTGAACCATCATAGTTTGAAATAAAGGGGTAACTTTTCTAGAAAAACCTTTCCATTCCCTCTTCATGTTCCCAAATATCTTCTTAGTATGAGAGGGGGTAACATAAATCCTTTTATGATGTGACATATCTCCAACTTGTTTATTCACAAATACTTGTACGAATCTTGGATACATCCAGAATTTCACTATACTATCTACATTCTTCACCATATTATCAAGGATATACTTGGAAAAGTTAAATTTCTGGTTTGTGGCTAAGCAAATTATTGCAAAGACCATAGTGCTACTAAATTCGTTCCATGTAGTAGTCTTAGCACTTAGGCATTGCAAAATTGTATGAATTAAAAACTTCCATTGAGGATAAAAGAATTCATTGTAAAATGTAAGCTTCTGAGAAAGTTTTTCATACCCCATGAGTGTAAGCTGTTCAAAAATTACCGCATTTGGCAAACAATCAACACCACTAGCATCTTCCAGTTGAAGATCTCCCCTTATTGTGGATTCAATTATAATCACCTTCTTCTTATCCACTAGGGCTTGCAATTGTACTTCCCCATTAACTGTTTTTGCTTTGACAGTATCCCAAAACTGTTTAATACATGAACAATAGATTGTAAGATTGACGGTAAAAGCGTATTTGATAGGGTTTGCATTCAGAAAATCAACTATCTCCTCAAACCCTTCACTTTCAGTTGGTTTCTCCAAAAACGCAACTAAATTGTGAGTATCAACAAACTTTTGATCTGACATTGTGTTGGGTTTTGATGAAGAGTGATGAAATTGAGTTAGGGTTTATGATTAGAGAGTATATGTGATGCGTGTTTTTACAATCTTTAAATTTATAATAACTAGAAATACCAATTTTAACCAAAAACACAACATTCGGGCAAGTATACCCTATTCGAGTGTAATATAGTATTAGGTAAGTCTAGGTCGTTCCACGGGATTTGTAGCAATTCATAAATTGTTTATCAAGTAACAAAGCTAAATGATTGTCACGGATCAAATAGCCAAAACGTGTGTATAAAGCAAGCAAGGAACAAGACATAATCTACATAACATAATAGGTAGAGATAGAGCAAGACTTTATATAAATAAAGCATACAAGTCATATATGATGGGTAATCATAATAACAAGCATATCTACTAATGATAACATAGAATCCTTTCGGCCTATATACTACATCATCACGAGTGCATTATGAATGGTTTATATCAAATATGCATATATTTGAATTCCTTCTAACTTGGTCGGTCAACATAAGGAAGGGTCTTAAACATTAGTCTACTTGGGTTGTTTATTAATTTACCACACAATTCTCACAAGTATGATATTGACACGTCATAGACAAACGGTTCAAAATACATCAAGACAATTAACCCTTTCGGCTTATTTCAATTTCAATAATATACCAAAAGATAAACAAGGATAAGCAAGATAACATCGAATTCATAAACATGTATATTCATAAGTCAAAGCAAAATCATCCAAATATCATATAATGTTTCACATATGAGAACAAAGTACCATTACCAATATTTCGACTAACAACAACCACCAATCCAAAACTAACAATTCCATGATCAACCAACAACCAAATGCTACTGTGATAACCGGAAATATGTCACCTAACTTCTAGAAATTCAACAACGTATCACCAAATGAAGTGTTTGGTAACAAGGTTTATGTGTCGTTCTTATATATCTTGTGCTGTTGATCTTGAAGTAACACGCCCCGGACCCTTATTCCGCTGCGACCCTATTTGGGAGTGTTACAGAAATGGATGGTATATGATCTAGATATATTGTAGAACTTTTGGAAATATATGTTTTAGTAGTGGTTTATGGTGGAGAGTGGTGGTAGCATACCGGTTTAGAGGTGTGTTTGGATCATTAGATCCAAGGATCTTCACCACTCCTTCCTCCTCGCCAAAGGCTTTATAGATTGTGTGTGTATGATGTATGAAGATTGTATGAGAGATATATCAAATGCAAGAGCCAAGGAGGGTATTTATAGGCTTTTTGGGGGCCAAAGTGCGCCGCACATACTTATTTATGCGCCGCACTTAGTGAGTTAATACACTTAGCATTTAATTGCATTTAATTTTCTCCAACGCCTCAAAAGTGCGCCGTACTTTGGGTGATAAAGGATTTTTTCAGTTCTGGTGAAAAGTGCGCCGCACTTTCTGCAAGTGCGGCATACTTTTGATCGTTTTCAGCAGTTGGCCTTTTTCATGTTTGTAGATAATTGAATTCCTCTCGCGTGGCCGCTTGAACCAACTAAAACGGAGTTCGTATGACCGAGTTATGATCAACATAGTGAACAGGTGTCGGGAAGCATTCAACTTGAGTCTTTTCTTTGTTTAAGCTTCATTTCTTCGTGTTTTCTTCCGTTTTCTTCCACGACACATCCCAAGAACCTACAATAGCAAATATACTCTATTCTATACCAAAAGTTCTTATAATTAACCAAATTAGATATATAAAAGCATTGATAACGCGTATAGAAACATGTATAATTTGAGCGTTATCAAATCCCCCCACACTTAAAACTTTGCTTGACCTCAAGCGAATCTAAGAAAAGAAATTTTATAAACAAGGTCCTAGGTGACAAGACAAGAATTTTTTTATATATTTTTTTAAATTTTGATATTTTTTTATTATTATCGAAAATATTTTGGTTTTTGTAATAAGTAAGTGCAAAAGGCGCAAGCACCCCCCACACTTAAGGGTTTGCTTATCCTCAAGCAAAATTAGGAAAGAAATAAGCTTTACAAAACAAAAATTGAATTGTGAAAAATATTTTTATATGTTAAAACAGAGATGTTTGACAATACCCATTGATCTTCAAGCTGTAATAACATGACTAAGCACCTCACGAAGAAGGAAAATATAATTCACTCAGACACTCATATGTGATGTAATAGAGGGTAAAAGGGAAATCACACTCAATTGCTTAGACATGATCCATTTCATACCATAGGCTTGTACAAGAAACAAAACTGCACCGACATGGCGTAAGCACCAAGTATAACTATCAAAAGAGGACTTTTATTCAGGTTGTAATGTACGGGCTAAGGGTTTATAAGGGTGTGGATAAGGCATGAGAAATATATATTGGAAATGGTTTTATAATATATACATGTCGACAAGTCCAAGAAACCCATGTTGCTAGTTACGACAGTCCACAAACCTGTGAGGTAATCAAACAACTCAACCTCGAACTCGTACAATTGATATAACAATATGTCACAACATCTCAACT
>BQNB010069411.1:7946-29953 GCA_026074375.1 Tanacetum coccineum | reverse complement strand
TGTATGTTTTGCATTTGTATTGTGCAGGAAACAGATATTCAAGAAAAGGAACAAAAAGAAAGCCAAAAACAAACAAAACCAAGCACGAAATGGAAAGGACAAAGTTAAAGGTCAACCAAATGAAGAAAATACAACTTGAGGGGCTAAAACTGCCAAACTTCAAGTTGTATTACAAAAGACACCAAGTTGAGGGACCAAAATTGCACACCGGGTAGAGATTACATTCAAGTTATACAACTTGAGGGGACAAAACTGCCTACTTCCCTAAAAAGCATCCTTTCCCGCCTTGACAAACCCAGTTACAACTTGTATGTCCTCCCATACCTCCTCCCCTACAAAACCACTCGACACCCTAGCCAAAATCATTTCATCCACCCTACTAACCCATCCCAGTTGTATAAATGCCAAGTTGGCAATCCCTCTCCATTCCCAAAGCATTTCGATGGCTGAGATTGCCTCCAAAGAAGCACAAATGAAATAAAAGGCTGGGATTTGTTGTAGAATCCCCTCACACAACAAGCACACTTGGTTGAAGCTCTCACAAAAGAAACACAAGCTGCAAGTCCAAGAGATGAAGACTTCGGCTATAAATAGAGCTTTTTGTAAGCCTTTGAGGCATCTAGTTTTTTAGTTTTTAGTAACTAATCAGTTTTTAATCTTAAGTTTAATTTTCAGTTTTTAAAGTCATTTACAGCTTTTACTTTCAGCTTTGTAACATTTTCAAGTTTTAATGCAAATTTGAGTTTTTAAGTCAATTTACAATACCAGTGTTAAGTTTCTTAATCATATTGTTCTGTAAAAGCTCTCACCACAGCTTACTTATAAGCTGTTTTCATTAAGTAAGAATAAAAAGTTAAGTAGTCAAGAAGAAAATCACTCTCAAATACACCACAGCTTAATTTATGGATGATAAGCCAGTTCTGGATGGGCTTATGGACTCTCACTAGCTTGTTTTATGCAAGCTAGAGCTTGTAGATTCATTGTTTGACCCTGTTTTGAGCAAGGGTGTTGTAAGTTTCTCTTTTTCTTGTTTTCTTATTTACTGTAGAACTGCTTATTAGTGCTTATTCTTGACTAAAACCTGTTTATAAGTATTCTATTTTGTTATTTAACAATCTGTTTTTAATAATTAAGGACCAAATCAGCTTAATAATAAAAGAAAAATGATTTGTGAAAGCTTTAAGGGGAACTTTGAACTAACAGTACTAACCCTTTAGTTAGTACTGCTAGTTCATTTTTGCTATTTTTCACTAGCAGTACTAACTAAAGCTACCAGTACTAACTCCAAGTTAGTACTGTTAGTTTAAACTGTTAATACTGGTGGTTCATTTTAGCTTATCAGCTTATTATTTCAGCTTGTTTAAAATTTCCTTAGCTTTTTAGAGTAGATTAAACCATTTTCCTTTACTGTTTTTAGGAGTAAGCTTATTTTTCTTTTCAAAAGTATTTTCAATAATGTATCAGTTTTAGTTTTCTAGTTTATTTGTCATTTTGGTTTATTCTAGTTGCTTATTCCTATTACTAAGTGCTTATTAAGGTTAGTGGAACTTTTGTTTTAGCTTGTTTGCTTATTTATTGTTTCTTTGAGTTTTGTTAGCCTAGCAGTACTAACCTTAAGTCTCATTTGTACTTTTAGCTTATTTGACATTTAGTTTATCTAGTTTGTTTATTCCTAATTAATTCAGTGCTTATTAAGGTTATGGGGGTGTGGGGGGGGGGGTAGTGAATATCCTTGTTTTAAGCTTTTGCTTTATTTCTTGTTTCATTTATGTTCTGTTAAGGCTAGTCAGTACTAACCCTTAAGCTACATACTAACTTCAAAGCTGAGCAGTACTAACTCCAAGTTAGTACTGGTAGTTAATACTGTTAGTACTGTTGTTTAGTACTGTTTGTGTTTATCTTGTTTAATTTTAGGCTAATTGCTTTTTGTATTTGCTTATTTAGAGTTAGTTTAGCTTATTTAACCTGCCTTAAGCTTATTTGAGCTTATTTGTGTCGTAGATTAAAAGTTTTAAGCGTTTTTGCCATTTCTAGCTTTTATTCTTGTTCCAGCTTATTTTCTTTGCTTATTTTTATGTGCATTTGCTCATTAAGTTTAGTTCCCAATCACATTCTTGTCATTTTCAAACATCAATTATCAATCGTCTCTCGATTTTCCATCTCCAGCCTCGGTTGGAAATAACTACCCGGAAACTCTATATTTGCTTCCGGATTCATTGCTCTCGCGTGATTTCGTCCCTTGTTGTGTGTTTATACATGTTTGTATTCGTTTACATATTTAAGGGGTGAGTTCGCGCGAGTCAAATTTCCTATAGTAACTCTTTGAATTTGTGATAGTGGATTCTGATGCAACTGTTATCTGTATGGGGTTTGCAACAGATATTGTCGCTTGGCTTTGGGTTTTTCTAGTACTAATAGGCACTGACATAGGCTTCTTGTTTCTAGGAATTCACGTCCTTTAAAAACTTAGAAACACACGCATCATGATTCGAATTAAACACACATTTTCCACAAGTAGCACAAACAGCATTAACATTCGAAGTTCTGGAATTTAAACTGTCATTACACGCAGTTACAGACTTTGTTTGATTAGAAATACGAGAAATCCTATGGTGTTCTTCTACTTCAGTCTTCTTAAACTTCACTTGACTAGTGTTTGCACACCTTATTTTCGAATATATTGCTCCTAGGCTGTGGTCTGCTAACATTAGTTATGTGAGCTACTCCTGTAATGTGATAACGCGAGGATTAGTATTCCTAGAAGTCTGATCAAATGAGGTGCTCTAGATGTTGTGGTACTACTTGAAATCGATACATGCCTGGTATTAATCCACATTTGTGTTTCTTACAGCTTGCTTTGCTGTTTTTGTGGCAAATTCTGTGGAGTGACTGGTTTTGATAAACCCTCTGACTTATTAGTTTTTAAAACCGACTTTTTCTTTGCAAAATATTTTCTCTCAAGAGAGTCTGAAAAAGGAGCCGGTTTTCCTAAAACTGATGGTTTTGGAATCCTTTAAGCATTTGGTTGTCGAACAACAGATGGTTTATCAAACTTAGTTTCCACAGATTTTCCTTTGCATTTTTCAATGAGTTTCTTTAACACACTTATATAGAAAATGTTCTTGTCTTGCAGGATGAGCATTCAAATCTTGTAATATAAAATAATGTTCACGTTCCTTCGAAATACATTTGACGCCTTTTCTTTGCAAAACTGTGATCATTTTACATTGTTGATTTCTTGACATCTTGTAAAGCGATTTCAAGAGGAAAAAAATGAGTGTTTTCGAATTTTAGCAACTCTGTAAAAGCTCAGGTAAACTCTTTACTTACAATTCATGATTTTGTTCAGAAAGTGCTTTGTGCAAGACAGTCACATTCCCTTGCCTTTATAAGATATAAGTCATTGTAAATCGTGATCACATCTAATCAGATGAATAATTGCAAATAAACACATAACATCTTTAGAACACACAGTCTTAGCAAAAGCATAACATGACATGTTGGAAAATTCTGCCTTATCAATTCAAGTTCAACAAGTTCATCTTTCAAGAGATAGCAACGTACTTTAAATCTGCATCATTTCTTGCTTAAGTTCATGAACAAATGCGAAACTATCAATTCTGAATCTTAAGAGGCAAGGGCAATCAAACATGTCTTAACTAGGAATTTCCATATCTTTGCGCAGATTTGGGTTACGAAGAAGAAGAGGTCGTTGAATGTTTTTACCCATGCTTTGATTGACAATTTCTTTCAAATGATTTAAGTATTGTCATGACATATATCCCTTGTCTACTTTTGCTTTATTGATTTAGACCCTGGTAAAAATCTATGTTTTTGAAATATTTGGCTTGTTTTTTCACAAAATATTTTCACCACATTTTTCTTCTTATTTCATTGGCCTGAGCGAACTGCATTCATAATGCTGAGTCGGGGGTTTAAAAATTTCATAAAGACTATTTAACTTTGTGTAGTCAAAAGGCTTCACTAAGTCTTTATTCAATTTTGATCGACTCTCGTTCTCAAGAGTCAGAGTCTCTTCCCGATCGGGGACGAGTCTGTTTGCAGGATCAGATTGGTCATGTGGGATCACATACAAACATGGTATCTCATTTTGAGCCTTTTTGAGGTACCTTGGATTGGCAAAGGTAGGTCTTCCATTAAATGTAGGGCATTTGGGTGCTAACATATGAATGGTTTGGATTGATTGACTCCGTTTGTAAACAATTTCATTTAAAAACTTTATCTGGTTTTCCATTGAAATCATTTTGTCAATATCTTTTTCTTCCTTAAGCTTCAAATCCGTTATTACCTTTGTTTTCTCCTTAACAAGACCTTCGTAATGTGACTTGGTTAAAAGACTCTGTTTGACTAACTCATCATGTTTCTCTTTGACAATTGAAATTTCACAGGCTTTCACTTTTAAACCTTCTTTTATGTCAATTTCTTTTTGAGCTAATAGTCCTAGAGCTTCATTTAACTTATGTTCAAGTTTGTCATAGTCAACTGTACGATCATTAAAGGCCTTGTACCTCTCAAACTCAGTCTGTTTATTTTGAAGTGCAACTAAGCAACTATCCCGAATACTATTAGATTCTCCTAGAGTTCTACTAGTTTCCGCAAGAATAGATTTGCACTCAGTTAACTCTTGAGTCAATGTTGCATTTGCTTTCTTTAATTGCTTTTGAATCTTTTTATTTTCATCGACATCAAGCTTTAAATTAGCAATTAAATTAGCAAGTGCAACACGCTCATCATCACATTCTACATCATTTTGGTCATCCTGAATATCATTATCACACATATCCGGTGAGTCAGGAGTGACATTACTATCACCCTTTTCCACTGCACATGTGTTAGTAATGGATTCAGATTGGTCAAAATGTTGTATGTCATTGGCAAACACATTATCGTCAGTATCGTATGAACCGTTCCAATGCTCAGAATCAGTTCCTGATCTGCATTAGGAACCTCCTGGTATCTTTAGCCATGTAGCTGAAAGGTGCTTCCAACTCATTTTCAATCAATTCTTCATCCGTGTCTGCTAGCCAGATCAGATTGCTCTGCGTAAGTTGAACCACCTTTCTCATCTTGTTTACACAGCAACATCTTTTCCTTGTGATACGTGGAGTCTTTAACCCGTTTTGGCTTTCTGCATTCCTTAGCATAATGACCAAATTCCTTGCAGTTAAAACACTGTATCCCAGACTGTTGCACTACTGGACCACCTACAGTTTCCCTAGCCCCAACAACATTCACTGCCCTTTGATTCCCAAACTGTCCAGTCTGATTGTCATTCTTGTACCTTGGAGTAGTATCCACATTCTTGTTTCTGGTGTTTGAGGAAGTTCTGAGGTTGTTGTTGGTAGGTTTGTAGAGTTTCTTAAAGTACTTTGCAATGAGAGCCAAATTTTTCTGCATGTCTTTATCTTTCTGAGCTTGTTCAACGATCACTGTCTTCTTCAGATGCTGACACAGATGGTGGTGTGAATGGTTTGGCTATTCTCTTTGCCTTTGTATCTTTAGTTGCAATGTGATCTTGTTGAAAGTAGCCTTTTGAAATGTTGGTGCATATATTTGTAGGTTTATGATGTTTGATAGTAAGGATCTTGAAGTGTGTGAGCAGTAGCAACAAGTGCTAATGGGTTAGCATTCTTGGCCATTCTCTCAGCACGGAGTTCATTAACTTCCTTTTGGTATTGTTTCAGAATGTCAAAGAGCTTATGGTATGAAACTTCATCCAACTTGTGTTGTTTGTATTCACACTTGTGACAAAGTCTTGACCATATATGGTTGAAGTTGTTGAAGAAATTAACAGTAACTTGCATCGTGCAACTGTCAAATTGTTTCTGATCATTCATTCATCATTTTATAGAATATTGTGTAGTAAGACTCAAATGTTTGCTCCATCGAGAAGGTGAATTGGCCAAACTCCCCAGATAAGTTTGCTTGACATCTTGAAATTGAGTGATTCACCTTGTTTAAGCCTTTTGATGGCTTCTCGCATTTTCTTGATAGCTGTCCCTTTCTTTTATGTGCATTTGCTTATTAAAGTTTGGTGTCCAATCCTAATCCTTGTCATATTCAAACATCAATCATCAATCGTCTCTTGATTTTCCATTTCCAGCCTTGTTGGGACATAACGACCCGGGAACACTCTATACTGCTTCCGGTTTTCATTGGTCTCGCGGATTCTGTCTCTTATCGTGTGTTGATATTTATCGGTACATAAGTAGGAGTATAATTTACGCGAACCACTCATGAAACCGTTGACTGTACTAAGAAACCTGCCCCAACCAAAAGGAAACCAAGGATTGCTAGTCAGCGATCCAATGAACCTATTGAAAAGTAGGTTCATAAAAGAAACTAATTTGGTTTAAAATGTCTATGCAGGATTACTTAAAGAGGTCTGTATTTTATCTAGATAGTGGTTGTTCTAGACACGTGACATGGGTTAAACAATATCTGCATAGATATTCAAAGGAGTCAGGTCCAAAAGTGGTATTTAGAGATAACTCTTCATGTGACACAGAAGGATATGGCTCAGTAAACCGCAATAGAATCACTTTCACCAGGGTTGCATATGTGAATGGTCTGAAACATAATTTGATCAGCATCAGCCAATTATGTGATGCTAACTTTAAAGTTCTGTTTATAAAGACTCAGGGAACCATATTCAACCAAAACAATGAAGTTGTACTGATTACTTCCAGAATAAGGGATGTCTATGTTATTGACATGTCATCCTACAATGAAGAAAGCAATGCTTGTTTCTTTTCCAAAACATCCAACAGTGTTAACTGGCTTTGACATAAGAGATTATCCCACCTCAACTTCAAAAACATAAACAAACTTGCAAGACAAAATCTTGGAGCTGGTCTTCCATCTCTTACTTTCTCAAAAGAAAAAATTGTTCAGCCTATGAGATAGGGAAGCACCATAGAGCATCATTCAAAACCATGAGATCATTTTCCATTAGCAAGTGCTTACATCTCCTTCATATGGATTTTTTTGGACCTGTTAAACCCTAAACCATCATCCACAACAAATATACCCTGGTTATAGTAGATGAGTACTCAAGGTACACCTAGGTATTTTGCCTTAAGAAAAAGAGTGATGTAGCTGATTGCATCATGTCTTTTATCAGAAAGATGGAAAATCTCAATGCAGTAAGGGTAAAGGAGCTGAGAAGTGATAATTAAACACAGTTCAAAAACCACAAGTTAGAAGAATTTTGTGATGAAAAAGGAATTTCTTAAAATTTCTCATCTCCTTGTACCCCTGAACAAAATAGTGTAGCTGAAAGAAGAAACAAAACCCTAATTGAAGTAGCTAGGACTATGTTAAATAGTGCAAATCTCCCTAAACAATTTTGGGGAGAGGCTGTAAACACTGCTTGTTACACCCAAAATAGATCCATCATTGTAAAGAGACATGGGAAGACAGCTTATGATGTATTCAGAGGAAGATATCCTGATATCAGCTACTTCCATGTGTTTGGTTGTCCTGTCCACATTTATAATTGTCGGTAACCCTTAATCACTTCACTTCATTACTAGTTACACGAATTCAAGTAGAAAAGAGAAAGAAAATGGAAGAAATTTAGAGAGAGAAACTAGAGAGAGAAAATGGTTAATTTACTTGCAAATGGAATTCTTACAAATGAACCAACACCCTCTCCTTCCTTGGAGAGGGGTATTTATAGTGAAGACTAAAAGGCTTGCATGCCTTTAGTAATTCTACGGGCCGGGCTCGGGTTTACTTGGGCTTTCGCCCGATACACGTGACCGATTAGATTACAAATAAGAGCCCATTTACCCGTCTAGCCTATTACAACGTATATTAATTTATTGACCGAGACCTACTATAATTATGAACGAACTTCCATTGTTCGACTCAATATTTTGAGGCTAACACATACCCACCCATTCACTTTCATCATCTTTTTTTTCAAAAACCCCCCTTTTCTCCAAATAATCCACTCTTTCGTCAGAAAAGTTAGGATACATATTATCACTCCTCCAAGTAGGTTTGAACAACTTAAACTATTTTGTCCAAAAAGATTCAAAGTTAATTTGACTTGCGATCGCAAACATTAAAGGTCATATCCGAAAATTCATATTCAAGCCTTTTAACAACATATGTTAAAATGCTCTTCCTAAAGCTAAAAGCTTACATCAACCGTCGTGTGACAAAGTCCTTATGAGTTTCTACATAAGTGATTCGTCGCCTCTTTAATATACACATCTTACGACTAAGTACTTTCACTTCCGTTAGTCCTTTCCGTCCCCTTAGGAATGTCACTATGGTTTATCATGCTCACCTCATACACAATGAGGATCGAACTCTATCCATTGATATTAGGATAGAAAACTCATCAAAATTCGTCGTCATTTCCTTCACGACAATGTCCAAAAGGAAATATCTTCATTCGAAAAAGTTTCATCGAAAGACAACATCATCGACATCTTCACCAAACCACTCAAACGTAAACCTTTTTAAGTCTAGGTCTACGGAATGATGAAACCAGTCTCATAAAGTTATCTTACTCATTTTAATAAGTCTTGTTACTTATTAAATACATTCTGATTAAATCTTGACAACTGTATTCATTTCAGCCGAAATGTTTAAGCATTTTTTATTCGCGAAATGCAAATTAAAAATGTCACTCATTGTTCATGTCTAAGTCATTTCACAAAACCTTAATCACGCCTCTATTATTATATAGATGGTTAACATCTTCCGTCCACATTTCCGCTGCCACCTTTAAGACAACCTCGTACCTCGTCGTGTGATTGTTCTATGAACATTCACAACACTCGAGAAGAGCTACATAACTTTGCGGATGAAGTTCATCGTATGCTAACCGTCATCCGTCATGACATTGTCAAGCTCATCACTTCCGTCGTTATTTCTCTTTACTTATTCTTTTTATAATTTATGTCCGGATGAGCACGAATTAAAAGGGAAGGGAAAACACATCTATTCACATATATCCTTTAACCAAATACTCTTAAGAACTCACATATCTTATTCTTATTCACTAAAAACCAACAATGTAAAACCGAGTCATCCTTACCACTACCGATCTTGAGTCATCCACCTAGTTATTTTCACAACAAGATTCACATGTAACCTTCCCTCAAGTGAATTTTCATAATGAAACTGTTCTCCATCTTCATATTCACGACACTCCTTAAGGCATGTGTGCATATGTTGTCAAAAGCAAGTGACATTTTGTAATGAAATGGTCTCATCCCTCATTATAACCGACATCCTTATGCATGTGTGCCTATGTTGTCAAAAGTCAAGCGAATTTCGTAATGAAATGCGTCTCATCCAATCATTTCCATTTTTTAGCAAGTGAAGAACACAAAGAAGATATTCAATCTTTAAGTGTTGTTGAGTCATCACAATGTCGTGTCTTTCATTTTTCATCCAATCATTTCTACTTTTTAGCAAGTGAAGAACACAAAGAAGATATTCAATCTTCAAGTGTTGTTAAGTCATCACAATGTCAAGTCTTTCACTTCACTTCTACCATTTTCATATTTTCACCTTTGTTCGTCAACATTAACAACCAACAAAACACCAACAAACCTATAGTCAACACCTTCTCCTTCCATTCACGCTTATCCTTCTTCATTTATATTTCCTCAACAAATCATCTTTATCATCAACATTTAGTTCGACCTAAAGTCTTACGATAATGTTTGTTCTTAAACACTCCAAACATGAAAAGCATACATAATGCTTAACAAAGAAACCTTGAGGATTTAGGAATATCTCAATACAACCCTTAGTCTATTCAAATCCATATCATCTTCTTGGTTAAATGACGATACCATAAGGAACATGTCGATCAAAATACGATCATACTCCCTATCCAAATGACATCTTGGAAGATGTCATTCTCATAATAATAGTATGTCAATCAATAAACGAATTTTGTTTTTGTTTATTAAAGTCGGTATTATATCGAAGGGTGTTGGTCAAGTCTTAGTCCTTAAGCATGTTTCGGTCGAACCTTATCATTGGTTCCTAAACATTCTTTTGCTATTAAGTATACGTCATGATTCCTTTTACCATGGATTTAGGTTGTTGTTATTAAAACAACGATTGCATATGTCTAGGTTTTAAATTTTCTTTTAAAATGTCATAGTTTAGAGTGCATATATCTAAGACATGCATTTCGTGTTCCCTGTTAGTGCGTTGATATATATAGCTATCATCGTTATTATATATATGTGCAATTTTCTACTAATTTCTTTTGTAGCACACTTCCGTGCTGATTCCTTGTGCCCCAAATCATGGGGGAGCATACACTGTGCGGTGTTGTCAACCGTTATGAATCTACACATTCTTGATATGTGTATTCCACCTTTATAATTTTGCTCTTATATATATATTATGCTTGCACGAAAACTAACCTTGATGTAGGTTAAGAGTCTGCAACAAATTTGATCCATGGATCCCCTAGAGTCTATATACATGGAATGCAAGTGTCATAGGAGTGCAATGAGCTAAGGGGTGCTCAAGAGTCAAAGTAGATATCTTGGGATGATTCAACGAGGTTGATAGGAGCAAGACTTCAATGGGATGATGCAAGCTCGCCTCTTTGGTTCAACGATTATAGTTTAGCAAAAGTCTCATCTAATGGAATGGATTGCTTGGAGTGTCCACCTTTTTGTTTCGACAAAATGGGGAGAAGAAGTGTAAACAAGTAACTTATATATTTTACTTTGAGTTATAGTTTACATATTTTGTCATCATAAAAAAGGGGGAGATTGTTGGTAGAAATATTGCGATATTTAATCTACACAATCTCTTGATGTTTTGGTGATGACAAACATGTAATTTATAACATATAACGTAAAGTGCTTAAGTTACTTGTTGACACAAATCTTCATGCATTCTACGACAACATCTCTCGATGTCTCAAGTTTGCTTCAACAACGAATATAAGTTTGCACCCGACGTAATCACTCTAAGGTAAGACATAAATAAATGATTAATTTATTTTAGCTCAAAGGAATTTTTATTTTCTTAAACTTACATTTTTATATAAAGGTAACAAAAATTTTTAAAAGAACTTTTACAAAACATCTTTTTTTCTTTGTATTTAAAGGAAATATTAATCAAAATAAATATTTTGAATTCCTTTTTTCTACCTAAACAAACGGCAAGAAATGTGTTCCAGAAAAACACTCCCCCTGAAAAGACAAAAAAGGGAGCGTAGGCTGGGAGGCCCCTCTTAATTATAATCGGCGACCTCCTTAATTTTAAGGGGACCGACACCCTAATTAAGGGGACCGACCATGTTTTTTTTGTCTCAGCCTGCCTATAAATACTGGACTATTCTCTACTGATTTTCTCACCTTTTGCACACACTTTCTTTCTGTTCTAAATTAGTTTATACTCTCCTTTCAATCCTTTGATCATTTAATCTTAAGCATTTGTTTCCAAGTGATTCAAGCTTATTCCTCGAAGTGCAAGAGAAGAACTCTCGTTATCATTAATATACGAAGTTATGTAGTTTAGTTAGTGCATTCGTGACATGTCTTACATTCACAATGTATAGATCGAGTCCATATATTTCAAACTTGTATAATAGTTAGATCGTGGTGATCATGGTATGTATAGTTGTTAGATCGTAGTGATCTTAGTAGTTGTGTTAGATTGTGGATCAAGGTAGTGTCTTGTTGAAGTGAATGAAGTTGTGAAGATATAGAAAAGTTGTGAAGGGTAGAGAAGTTGTGAAGTGAAGTGAAGTTGTGGAGTAAAGAACTAAGTCATGTGTGAAGCCAAGTTGTAAATTGCTCGTGAAGTGGTGGTTGTGTTGTGATAGATGTGGTTTAGCTAGGATTAGACTCGGGGTCGTGGAGTAGGGCGAGAGTGTTTCGTGAAACGAACCACTATAAATCATCACGTCCGATTTGCATTTCCTTTTACCTTTCACCTTACATTTTTATTTATGCTATTGCTTTACATTTATACTTGCATCATATCTATATGTGTGTGAATGGTTGCTTATATTGTTTGGATGATAATTATGCCATAGATATAAGCTAATATTATGATTATGCTATAGTGAATATAAATGTTGTATACACACTTTTCACTTGATCGTCTAATTTGCATCATTTCCTTTTACCTTTATCCTTACATTTTTATTTACGCTATTGCTTTACATTTATACTTGCATCGGGCATCCAATATGTGTGTGAATTGTTGCTTATATTGTTTGGATGATAATTGTGTCATAGATATAAGTTAATATTATGATTATGCTATAGTGAATATAAATGTTGTATACACACTTTTCACATTGCGTCTAACTTGATCGGCAATTTGATACGAAACATTTTAAATTTTTAAATGGAAACGTATTCACCCCCCTCTACAATTTCACAAATTTCAAAAACATATTTAGATTGGTTTATAAAGATGCCTCTGGGACTTTGAGGATCTTTGTAATTAAAAGAATGGACATTGTGGCCCATCATTTCGTCTTGGATCTTAGTGGTCACTGGTTAGGCTAAATTCATACTCATGGGCAGTATTAGTGGATGCAAATATTATATCGTCAATAAAAATTTATACCAGTAATAAGTCGTTTCTAGCTTGCCGTGTGAAGAGTGTTGGAACAACTGCACCTTTAGAGAAATGTTGTAAGATGAGGAAGCGGACAGCATGTCGTACCATGCAAGTAGTGCTTGTTTTAGACCGTAAAGGGCCTTTTTTAGCTTGTAAAATTGCGATGTGTTGTCCTGATCTACAAATCTTTGGTGAGAAACATAGACCTTTATTTGAGCTCAGCAATTTAAGAAAACCATTTTTGATGCCATTTGGTGGGCATCATATATTTGTGAGCGGCATTTGCTATGAAGATACGGGTGGCCTCTATTCTAGCAACCGGTGCAAATGATTCCTCGAAATCAATTCCTTCTTCTTGCCAGAATCCTTGAGCAACAAAGTCTTGCCCTTATTACTGTTGTACCACGCCTAAATTCATCTGTCTGGACCTTATAAATCCATTTTAGTTTGATCAATAACACTTTATCTGGACACGACACCAATTCCTAAACTTCTAATCTTTCAAATTCATGAATTTCTTCTTGCATTGCATCGATCCATGATGGTTCGATCATTGCTTGTTTGTAGTTCTTTGGTTTTATAGAAGTTAAAAAGGCATCAAAGTAACACCACATGGCATCAGTTTCAAGTTGCTTTCTTGTAGATACAGAGAGAGAAGGATCTCTGATCATGTTTGCTATAGGATGATCCTTAGTCCATCTACCAAGGTGTTCAAATGGAGTGTGGGTTTGTCGCACATTAGATGATGATCCTTGAGAAGTCGAGTCTTCATTAAGAGATTCATGAAGTGGATCATCATGAAAAAATGGTGTTTTTGGTGATTCTTCCAAACCTTGAGAAATGTTTAGAGAGTGTTCTTGTTCTTGTGTTGATGGAATACTTGCTGATGGAGCATCTTGGTCAATGGAAGTTAACACAAGAGAATCAGCTAAGACCACAGCTCTCGGTGCAGCAGCTTCTTGAACTAGAGAAACAACAATTGTTGGAGGATTGAAGTATTCATCGAACATAGGTTGAAGCAAATGATCCCAATCATCTCTATTTGGTGGAATACAAGGTTGTTGTGAAAAACAGGTTTGATAACGGAGCTCCTGAACTAAGATGTTGCTTGAGAATTGAAGAAGCGCGGGTCCTGAACTGAATTGTTCAGAAGCCATTGTTGTCAGCTCATCGAACATCACATGAATTGTTTCTATAATTTTTTGGGTTCTTCTATTGTAGATTCTGAACGCTTTCTTTGCGGGTGCGTAACCAACGAAAATACCAATGTCGGCTTTTACATCTAATTTACCCAAGTCCTAATTGTCATTGGTAGGATAACAGAGTGAACCAAAGACATGAAGGAATGATAAGTCCAGTTTCTTATCATGCATAAGCTCAAATGGAGTTTTGTTGTAATGAAGACGGATCAAAGAATGATTTTGGGTGTAACAAGCTGTATTGATTACTTCGGCCCATAGAAATAATGAAGCTTTATAAAATATCAGCATGGTTCGAGCAGCTTCTACAAGAGTCCGGTTTCGCCTTTCGACGACACCGTTCTGTCGAGGAGTGTGTGCAACAGATGTTTGATGTGAGATCCCAACATTTTCATAAAATTCACGAAGTGTTGATTGACAAATTCGTTCCATTATCTGTTCGAACATTTCGGACTGTGGCTTTCAAACGAACTTGAATATTTTTGATGTATTTGAGGAGCTTCATCTTTTGTCCTCAAAAATCTGACCCAAGTAAATCGTGAGTAATCGTTAACAATCACTAAGATATAACTTTTATCGTTAATACTCGCGACACACATGGAGCCACACAAATCCATATGCAAAATATATAGTTTTTCCTGGTTAGTGTCTTCAGCTTTGGGTTGATGAGAGGATATCTTGCTTTTTCCTAATACACATGCTGAACACAAATGATCTTTCTGAAATTTAAGTTTAGGAATGCCTCGTGCAAGACTATCTTTAGCTAGTTTGTTAAGAGTACAAAAAGTTAAGATGTGATAACGACGGTGCTTAACATCCTTTTCTCTCTTGACCGTGTGGTAATTAGACAGATCGGAAGAAGTTTTTTGCATGTCCTCAAGAGAAATTGTGTACAAAGTTGTGTCTCCGGATCTGAAAGTTGTTTCAAACCTTCTTAAATTGCCGAATAAAGCATATGTGTTTTTCCAAAACGCAACTTCCAGATCCGCGTCGCAAAATTGTCTAACAGAAAACAAGTTATGTCCAAGCCCATCGACGTAGTATACCCGTGAAATAGCAACATTTCCCAGCTGATAGTCACCATACCTCATAATCCTTGAAATCTGGTCGTTCCCGAATCTAACTGTACCCAGAAATTTACTAACAAAGTTCATCAGCTGAGAGTTGGTTCCCTGTCATATGTTTTGAACATCCGGAGTCCAGATACCAGAGAACAATCTGGGCAACCTCTGAGATATTGTCAAAACCATAGTTGGAAATATTGGCCATAAGAACTGCTTTTGCATTTGAGACATCATCACAGTCAGAATCATAAGTATCAAGATCCTCAGTCTGGAAAGCAACATTGTTTGGAATGATTGTCTGAACATTGACCGTCTAGAATCCCTGGATCTGCAAGAAATGCGAGTTGCTCTTCATCCAAGATTTGTCCAGCTTCTTAAGCTTCAGCCAACATTGGTTTATCCTTAAACCATGCTACATTCCTTGGTCGCTTAGGCTGAGTGCATTGCCTAGCTATATGTCCTTCACCTTGACAATTATAGCATTTAACAACCCTTGCCTGTCCACTTGCATTGTTTCCCCCAGAACTATTAGCATTACCCTTCATAAACCAGTACCAGATAATTTTTGCTTGTATCCCCTGAAATTTGTTGCACAGTGACCTTGCCATCTTGAATAGTGGCTTGGTTTCTCGGATTAGAGGAAGTTCTAAGTTGATTATTGGTTGAAGGGAACCTTGAAAGAACGTACAACTATTAGAAAGCATTTGACATTATTAGATAAGCAATAGGATCATCTCCTGGAGAGAATACAGGAACATCAAGACCTGAGTCCACATAAGGTAACTCAATCATAGGTTGTGTAGAAGCTTGACGTGATAGATATTGTGGAACAGATAAGGTTTGATGATTCATGTGAGACTGATATGGATGTGATGGTGGAACAAATGAATGATTAAATTAAGGTTGTGATGGATAAGTAGATGAGTAATGTTGTATGGGATGAATTGATCCATATTGAGTTTATAATTATGTTGGCCACCATAATTATAAGTGCATCCTTTCACACGTTTACTTACTTCCAAGATTACCTATTTCAATCATAATTCACATATAAGCACATATACCACATTGCACATCTTAAACCACTCCAACTTAACACATAAAGGATCCTCCATCAAATAACTACTTACTTATATCATAATAAAATCAAAACGACATAAAGGAACGAAAGTCTCGCAAAAATTCCCAAATTATGAAATATCCAAAAGAAATAATCAATAACAACATGACGAGATAAAGGACGGGATAAACTTATGATGGGCCTCACTTAGGTTTGACTTTGCCTCCGTAAGAATCACCCGACTCCGTGGGTCCAGCCCTACTACGCGCATCCGATAAACGATCAACTATCCTATCTCCTTCGGTTCCACAAGAGACTCCTCTTATGGATCCTTATAACGCTAAACTCTAGTTGGGAAAACGGTTCCCTAACGAGACTTCTTACGGGTGGGGGAAAACATAGCTAAAATACTAAGAAAGTAATAGATATCATATCAGATAAAGGAAGGCAAAATAACTAAAATGACAACTTAGCAAAATACAAGATATATAAGCTATGAAAAAATAGAGGGGAAGCATAGCAGTTATAGCATCAAACACTTAAGCCCTAAATGCATCTACATGAAGGACCCCTAGGTTATAGTCTAGGCTTAACCACCTACTTTTATATAACCATTGGTTCTGATACCAATTTGTCACACCCCGCCAAGGCAGAAACACGAGGCGCGACGAGAAAGGGAATCATCACAGCACATTGGTGTCTATATAGAGAAACTAAAACATGCATAAAATACAAGGTATAGACACGCAGTGTCATGAAAATACTCAAACACATCAACAAAATCCAAAAGGCGCCTGACATTGAAAATGAAGGCAGTTCATGCCAACATCATGACATGCAAACATTCATACATCCTACCAAAACAATTAACATTCAAACACACATATTCAATCCGTTACCAAAACAATTTAACCAATTCCTGCAATTATAAAACAATATGCTCTGCATGACAATTATGCTAACTAACATACAAGCTAACATGCAATTCAATCATATCAATCATTCAAACACCAAGCCGACGACCCATATCGCCCTTGGATCATACCAAATCTCTTTCCCTCTAGCTCAGGCCATGGATACCCGCAAGTAATCCTCCTGACTAGGCAATAATACATCATTATCACATCACATAACATGAATTTAAAACTCATTTTAACACTTGCATCATTTCCATCCCAAGTTTAAAAACAATTTAAAAAGCAGGACTATGTAACTCACCTGAATGCTCAAAACGTAGCTTCCAATTCCTATCACGCAACTATACAAATAAATAAACACGGTTACACACGACCAAGCTAAAAGCTCTAGTCCATGTAACATACATATGATGGATGTCTAAGGGTGTGATTAACCATCATGGGTCACCCCGACACCATGCCCAACCTTAACCACTTCATTAACTTATTACACTAGTTAACTACAATTTGTTCAAAAGTGCAGAATTTTAGTGTAACTTTAGCCTCTTAAAACCCTTACTTTCTTACCTTCATAAATTATACCAAAAATCACTTAAGCTCATTTATGAGTTTACTAACTACCTTGTGATTCTCAAGTACTCATTACATGTGAAACTATCCTAAATAAAATCAAACTTCAAAACTGCCCCAATTCGGATCTGATTGCACAGTAAAAAGTATGGCCCTAATTACCATACTTAAACACAAAATCAGAAGCTATCCTTCTAGGTTTCCTTTATATACATATTGAACTTAACCACTGTAGATTTTCTATCCTTAATTCCACTTTTAAGTTAGGGTTTTACCCTCCTTAACATGACCTAATTTTGACCCTTCTTTACTGTTTTGACAACTTTGCTTGTAACCAACGTTTGACCAACTTCCCGAACTCAAAATCATTTGAGGCTGGACTTTTTGAAAAATATACTCTTTGAACTATAATTTAGGCTTTTGAATCATATCAAAACAGGTTTTTATCATCTAGATATCATCAATTGAACACAACCCTAAATTCTGCTCAACTCTAAATCAAGAATTAACGCGATCTAACTCTAACCACTTACACCAATAAGATCCTAATTAAACCCTAAACGTTCTAGCATGATTAAAACATCCTTAATTACAGAAGTTTTCATAACCCTAAAGATCCATCATATTAATTGTTACATGTTTTAAAGAAAACTAAACAAAAGTTAAATTGAAACATACCTAAACCTTGAATCTTGAATCACTAACTCACCAACTCGTTCTTGATTAAAAAAACATTTTTTTCTTTCTCTTGAGGGATTCGGCGATCAAAGGGAAAAGGGAGAGAAAAAAGTGATTTAGGGTTTTATTAAATTAATAGTTATACTAATAGAATCCTATTTTAAGTCAAACTTTATTTCCTTTTTTTCTCTTCTTTAAATCCGGCCAAATCACCCCTATATATATATATATATATTATTTTTTTATTTAATTATTAAATAACTAATTATCTTCATTACCTTAAGTTTTCATAAAAACCTAAGCTAATTTGGGTAAACCTTTTTACATAAACGCAACTTACTTAACTTTCTAAAAATAACTTTTCATTTCACATTTCACTTTCTATATTTAGAAAGTCCACTATAATTATCCAAATTTCACTCACTTCACTTATTACCATTATACTACATTTCTCATAAACTCTTAACACAAAATCACAAAATCATTGACGTAGCATTTCATGCTATATGCCATTACTTTCCATTATCACTATTCGAGAACAAATGGAATACTTATCACTAAACATAAATGCACTTAAAATGAGATGATCATTCACCTCAAAATGATATCATACACCTATTCAAACCACTTAGCACACATATATAACACATAACATACAAGAATCACACAAAAAGAACCCTTAGCCATTTCTAAAGGTACCACTAACCTGGTTAAATCATGGATGTCACACCGGTAGCTGCTTTCTGATAGTGACTGCTTGTTCCGGATACTTGTTATTGACGACCACTTTTTCTTATGTTGTAGTGCAGCTAAAAACCCCTTTTTCACTTGCTGGGGGTGTCTCTCTGATCTTCTTCATTCCTTTTTTACTTTATTGGATTCGTATGACAAGAATATAGTACTAATCCCTTCGGTGGTGTGGAGTTTGATGGCCCCGTGAATGGTGGAAACCATGATTCCCATCTTCTGCATTTCTATTCTCCCTAGTAGCATATTATATGGCGAATCAGACTTAATGATCACGAAGTTGAGAGTTTCCTTTCTTGTGAGAGGGGGATCGCCTATCGTGATTTCTAGAAGAATTTTCCTAATAGACCAGGATTTTTCTCCTGAAATTCCAATTAAAGGGACCTTCGAGTCTACCTTGGATGCTCTAATGGACGGTTTTAATTTCATGAAGCAATGTTCATAAATTACTTTGCATGAGCTTCCGCCATCCATGTGCACTCGGTTTACTTCTCTTCCAAAGATCTTAGCTTTTATTACTATCAGTGCTGAAGAATTGCTTCCTCCTGAAGGGAATGTAATTTCCTTGCCTTCAGAGGTAAGGCCTTCGACTTTATTCTTTGCATACAACTCATCCTGCCTTATCAAGAGTATAGGTGCTTCGACTGGCGTAGTGCTTTTGTCTTTTTTTTCCTTCTATTCGCTGGTTTTCGGAGGCCTTTACTTTTTCTTTTTTGATTCCTTTCACAAGATGGGAAAGCTGTCATGATTTCACAGCTTCTTCAATCTGGTTTCTTAATTGACGACAGTCGTTGGTGTCATGCCCGTGGTCTTCATGGAAATGGCAATATTTGGACATGTCTCGTGATCGTCTACTTCCACGCATACGAGGAGGCTGTTTGAAGCTTCTAACTGCCTTTTCTGTGGCGAGGATCTCTCTTAGGCTTTTGGACAGGTTGGAGAGCAGTCTGTGGTTAGGTCCTCGGTATGGGGAGAACCTATCCCTGCCTTTCTGTCCTCGATTATTGTCCCAAGAGGATTTTCTTGATCTTTTAAAGTTTTCCCTTCGATCATTAGGAGTTTCATTGGTTGCCACTTCTCTTGCTTCGATCAAGGTGTAGGTTTTTTCCATTAAACCCTTATAGGTGGATGGGAGGTCTGTTGAGAGATGCTCGACTAAGATTCTTGTCCTTAAACCATGAACAAAACCAGAGATACGCTGCTCTTCGTGGAGAACCAAAATATGTAGAGTATCATCAATGTATCTAGTAACGAAGGCCCTAGTACTTTCGCCTTCTCTTTGCTTGACGTTGTGAACCACTAAGTGTGTCTTTGTGAACTTCTTTTGCTAACTGAAGTGTTACCGAAACTTATCCTTTAGATCCTCATAGTTGATAATGCTACTTGTTTTCTGACTATTCCACCATACGCGGTCAGAATCTTTGAGGGTGTATGTGAACATGTGGCAAGTTACGGGCATTAACCATTTTTGCATGCGGATGGCCTCTTCGAAAAGGTGCAAGAAATTATCTGGCCCCCTCTTCCATCGTAAGAACCAATATGGGAGGGCATTTTAGTATCAATTTTGGAAGAGGCTAATCCAATCCAGCGAACAAAAAGGGGTTAGACATAACTGTGGAATCAACGAAGGAGCTTGCTGGTTTTGGGTACATAGGCATTTATAAGGTGTGCGTATATGGGCAGCGTAAAAAAGTGGTTAAGTTACTCGAAGGGGTAACTGCGGGATACATAAACCCATTGTATGAAGGTACGTCATTGTTGGTGAAAGTCTATGGTATATACCCTCTTGTGGATGATATGTGGAGATTCCCCCAGCAGGGGGATTACCAATCTAGGCCTGGAAAGGGAAATTCGGAGTTTGCCCATTGATAAGGCCCACATATGGTTAAGAGTAGGGGTTAACATAAATAGGCACAAGTCTAGTAGGTGTATGCAAACTACTAGGTATGAAAGGCTGGGCATGGTATGAGAGAAGCATGTCATTAGGGGGGAGATTCTACCCTCCCCCCATGTTAGTCAAAGGTTGGTGGCCTCCATGTACGGAGGTCTAAGAGGATCATAGGGGTTGACCGCTTTTGTTCCTTCCCAAGTGAGCCGCCAGAAGTGGGGGAAGATTTACTCCCCTGTTTTCATCTTCTCTTGCTTCAATCTCTGAAATCCTAATACCTTCGGCATTTCTTCCTCCCCTGCTTCCTTCCCTGTTCGGTGCTTCCTCAAATCCCACAACTCTTTCTCGCTGCATGCGGACCAACAGGAGACCTTGGCCGAAGGGTTGGAGTAGCTTCCCTATTGGGCTCAGGTCTTGGTTCCATCTCTCGCTCTTCATCGTAGTCCTCACTGAAGTATTCAAGTTTAGTTCGGAGGCCTTCATAACGTATCTGCCTTCGTCGTTCTCTTAGAAGAGATCCAAGGACTTCATAATTTGCCTCCACAAAGGCAGGGCTAATCATAGGATTAGGATTAGCCGAAGTGGAAGCACGATATGCAAATGGCGTGTTTTCAGGAGTAGTGGCGGCAAACACGGTAGTAATCACAAGTGGTCTTTCACTGGTGGTGTTATTTGGTATCTGAGGTGGTGTTGAGAAACCCGGTGGTGGCGTCATTTCTCTTCTCTTTGTCATGCCGAAAAAGTAGGTAGAATGGTTTTGAGGTTATTTGACTTGGTTAGAGCGGGACTAATTGTTGCGTGTCCCATGGATGGCGCCACTGATTGTGCAAATATGCGCACCATCAGGCTTCGAAGAGATCGAAGAGTTCTTGTGATGGTTGTTAGATTCCTAAGTCTTGGATAACCTATGTCAACATAAATAGAAACACTACGTTAAGTGAAGTGTAGGGGGTGTCCCCATGAATCACCTCCGGCGTGAGAGTAAGTATGTGCTTTGTAGCGTAAAGTAAGGTAAAATGAGTGTGTATGAAAGTGTTAGTCATACTTGGAGACCTAACCATCTATATATAGGTGTCAAAATAGGATGGACGAGGCCTAGCACAAAAATCGATGAATGTGGGGGTGTCCCATGATTTAAGGGGTGATTACAGGAACTGTGTACCACGATCTCTACCTTGGCGGGAAAGCCTTGGTAGAGAGGGAGAACATGGGTTTTGATTTAGCCAGACCTTTGCCTTAGTTTCGTCAAAGACTTCCCGCGAAGGGTGTAGGCCCGCGTGGCGGATTCCC
>BQNB010069410.1:0-33500 GCA_026074375.1 Tanacetum coccineum | reverse complement strand
GTTAATCCTAAATCTAACGGATAAGGGGGTTTTCAGTCTGAGAGACTGGCACAGGTTTTTTGGTGACTAAAATTAACTTAAGACACTAAAACTGTTGGGATTAAAAGCCTCTTGATGCTGTTTGGAAGTTACTACTGCTAAATGGAAGTTAAAACAGTTAAGTTAGTGCTGCTGGTACAAAAGTTACTACTGTTGGTGTGAAAGTTACAACCGCTGGAAGAGTTTATGCTGACAGAGAAGAGGTTAAAGACTTATCAGACAAAAGATGAAGATTGCTTATGTGATAAGTATGAGATATTGTTGTAAAAGATACGTATAAGTTATTTGTTTAGAAGATCGTGATAACTTAGGAAAATATTGTAAGTCGGTTAGGACTCCTTGGTGTATAAAAGGAGGTCCTATGGCATAGAGTTAGATACCTAGAAATCTTTTTATATTAGCGTCAAGGTTTTGTAACCCTAACACTATTAAGAGTGTTCGTATTATATTAAGGCTGAAAGTTTGGTAAACTGTTTTGTTATTAATCTTATTCATTACTGTTTCATTGAAATTCTTCTTAGTATCATTTACTAGATTCCGCATAGTCTTTGATATTCACAATCAAAGTTTCAATCATAGTTGTTTTTAATTTATTCAATACAACTTAGGATTATATAAGCTAAGAAAGATCTATTTTATTAGGATCAACAAGTGGTATAACCTTTACTACACACAAGATCTACTTTTTCAAGAAGCAATGGACTCTTAATCTACTCAAACCACAAGCAACCCAAACTCTACCTGTTGAGTATGATCCTCTAGAAGATGAGGATTAAGAGCAGTACCTACAGTGCATAATTACACTCTAATGGGAAAAGTAAAAATAGGTAATGTACCTATAGCAACAAAAACTGTTGTTGGAAGGAGACTGTTATCACTTCCTACAGAGTGTTAAAGGAGAAGACACAAAGAAGGGCAAATTGAAGGCAAGAAAGTTGAAGGCAAGAAGCACTTTGTTAATGGTCTTACCTAATGAGCATCAATTAAAGTTTAACTCATACAAGGATGCTAAGACACTGATGCAGGCCATTAAGAACAGATTTGGAGGTAATACTGCAACAAAGAAAACTTAGAAAAATCTTCTGAAGCAGCAGTATGAAAAATTTGTTGCATCCAGCACAGAAGTGATTGAGCAAACCTATGAAAGGCTTCAAAACTAATTAGTCAACTGGAGATGCATGGTGAAGTCATCCCTCAAGAAGACATCAATCAGAAGTTCTTAAGAAGTTTGTCACAAGAATGGACTATGCATACTATTGTGTGCAGGAACAAACTAGAGATTGAGATATTGAGTTTGGATGACCTGTTTAACAACCTGAAGGCTTATGAATTAGAGGTCAATGGGACATCTAGCTCAACCACAAACTCACACAATGTAGCCTTTCTGTCCTCAAGCAGGACTAACAGAGCAGTTAATACTGCTCAGGATGTTAATACTGCTAGCACTCAGGGTGCTGCTGATAGCTCAATAATTGTTGAAAACTTGAGTGATGCTGTGATTTATTCCTTCTTTGCTAGCCAACAAAGTATTCCACAGCTTGATAATGAAGATTTATAGCAAATCTATCTTGATGATCTAGAAGAGATAGACTTAAGGTGGAACATTGCTATGCTGACTATGAGGGCAAGAAGATTCCTAAAGAATACTGGAAGGAAGCTGGACATGGCCAACAAAGAAACAATTAGGTTTGACAAGTCCAAGGTGGAGTGTTTCAACTGCCACAAGAGAGGACACTTTGCAAGGGAGTGCATGGCACCCAGGAATCAAGACAGAAGGAACAAGGATCCTACAAAAAGGACTGTGCCAGTTGAGGAAACAACTTTAAATGCCTTAGTGTCATAGTGTGATGGCTTTGGCTATGATTGGAGTGACCAAGCAGAAGAAGGTCCAACTGATTTTGCTCTTATGGCTTATTCTTCAACAATATCAATTTCTTCTACAAACTCTAAGGTATCCAATGACTCAAATTGTTGTTCATCTTGCTTAGAATGTATAAAAAATCCAAAAGAACAAAATGAACAATTAGTTAAAGACTTAAGAACAACTAGAATCTGTAGAAGCTAGACTGTTAGTCTTTAAAAAAAATAATTATGTGTATGAGGAAGATATAAAAACTCTTAAAACGTGAAATCTATTTAAGAGATTTAGATATTACAGAGCTTAAAAGGAAGTTAGAGTTGGCTACAAAAGAAAAAGATGAGGTTCAACTTACAGTACAAAAATTTGAAAATTCATCAAAAAACCTTAGTAAACTTCTAGACAGACAGATAATGGATAAGTGTAAAATAGGATTAGGGTATAATGTTGTCCCACCTCCCTATACTAGGAATTTTATGCCACTAAAATCTGATTTAGTTTATCCTAGTCTAGATTTTGTTGATGTGAATGAGTCTGTTAGTGAGTCTGTAGTTGAAAAGCCTACTAGTGAGACTAATGAACCTGAGACTTCTAGGAAATAAAATGGAGCCCCAATTATTAAGGATTGGGTATTTGATAGTGATGAAGAAAATGTGCCTAAGGTTAAAACAGTTGAGATGTTTAATAAACCTAGTTTTGATAAGATAAACTTTGTTAAGTCTACTGAGCAAGTAAAATCTCTTAGGAAAATATCAGTTTATAAAAATAGGCAAAACACACCTAGTCCTAGAGGGAACAAGAGAAACTGGAACCAACAAATGTCTCAAAAATTAGGGATTGATTTTGAGATGTTCAACAAAGCTTGTCATGTGTGTGGTAGTTTTGATCATTTGAAGAATGATTGCAATAACTGGTATAATAATGGAAGATTTGCAAAACCAGTTTGGACCAATGTTCAAAGGGTGAACAAACAGAATTTCTCTAAATTAACTCACCCTAGTCCAAAATGGTACATGGTTCTAAGAACAGTCTTAACTAGGTCTGATCCAATTCCAGTTAATGCTGTTAGACCAGTTAATACTGTTTAATCAAGAACAGTAGTGAATAATGCAGGACCCATGAAAAATGTTATTAATAATGTATATTCAACTGCTAGAAGGCCTTTTAACAAAATAACAACAGCTAATAACAGTAATTTCACTAAAAAGGTTAATACTGTTAAGGGAACAAGGGTAAATACTACTAGGCCAAAAGCAGTTCTTAGTGCTGTTAAGGGAAACAAGGGAAATGCTATTAAGGCCTCAGCAAGTTGGGTTTAGAGACCAAAGCACAAAGTTTTGGAACATGTCTCCAGAAACAATGTTGCATCAATGTCCTTAAAAAGATTTGACTATATTGATGCACACGGCAGATCCAAGTCAGTAATGGCTTGGGTCCCCAAAAGAAACTAATTTTCCTACCATTATGTGCAGGGCAATCCACATCAAGATTTAAAGGATAAAGGAGTGATTAATAGTGGATTCTTTAGGCACATGACAGGAAACAGATCATATCTTACAGATTATGAAGAAATTGATGGAGGATTTGTTGCCTTTGGAGGTAATTCCAAAGGAGGGAAAATTACTGGGATAGGTAAAATAAGAACTGGTAAATTAGATTTTAAAGATGTGTATTTTGTAAAGGAACTAAAGTTTAACCTTTTCAGTGTCTCACAAATGTGTGACAAGAAGAATAGTGTTCTTTTTACTGATACTGAATGTGTTTTTCTATCTCCAAACTTTAAGTTAACTGATGAAAGTCATGTTTTGCTTAAAGTTCCTAGAAAGGATAACATGTACAGTGTTGATTTAAAGAATGGTATTCCTCAAGGAGGTCTCACTTGTCTCTTTGCAAAAGCCACACCAGATGAATCTAATATTTGGCATAGGAGGCTTGGACATGTAAATTTCAAAACAATGAATAAACTAGTAAGGGGAAGTCTTGTAAGAGGTTTACCTTCAAAACTTTTTAAAACTAATCAAACCTGTGTTGCTTGTCAAAAGGGAAAGCAACACAGAGCTTCTTGTAAGACCAAACCAGTCAGTTTAATCAGCCAACCATTACAAATGTTGCACATGGATTTGTTTTGCCTAACATTTGTAAAGAGTTTAATGAAAAAGATGTAATGCCTAGTTGTCACATATGATTTTAGTAAGTTTAATTGGGTTTTTTTAGCCACTAAGGATGAAACTACTGAAATCCTTAAAACATTTTTAACATGCATAGAAAATCTAATAGACCTTAAGGTGAAAGTGATTAGATGTGAAAATGGAACTGAATTCAAGAATAGGGTCATGAAATGTTTGTTGAAATGAAGGGTATTTAGTGTTGCTAGGACCCCACAACAAAATGGAGTAACAGAAAGGAAAAATAGGACACTAATAGAGACTGCTAGGACTATGCTATCTGATTCAAAATTGCCAACAACTTTCTGGGCTGAAGCAGTTAATACTGCTTGTTATGTCCAAAATAGGATGTTAGTTATCAAGCCTCAAAACAAGACCCCTTATGAACTTTTTCTAGGTAGAAAACCTGCCTTAAGCTTCATGAGACCATAGATCACCTAGGTAAATTTGATGGAAAGGCTGATGAAGGGTTCTTTGTAGGATACTCTACCAATAGTAAAGCATTCAGGGTATTCAACAGTAGAACTAGGATAGTAGAAGAGAACCTGCATGTCAAGTTTAGTGAGGATACACCTAACATTGCAGGAAGTGGACCTAAATGGCTTTTTGATATAGATGCACTAACAAAATCTATGAATTATGAGCCAGTTGTTGCAGGGAATCAATCTAATGGTAGTGCAGGTAAAAAGCATGTAATAATGCAGAAAAAGCCAGTATGGAGACAGTACCTGGCAAAGATTATATATTGCTACCATTTTTGACTCAAGATCTATTATTCTCTAAAAGTTCAAAGGATTCTCCTGATGCTGGATTCAAACCATCAGGGGAGGAGGAAAAGAAGGATGCTGAAGATCTAGGAAATGAAGATAGTGAGGTTCCAAGTACAGAGGAGCTAAGAGTTGATCAAGAGAAAGATCAAAATGTCAACAACACTAACAATATTAATACTGTTAGTTCACCTGTTAATGCTGCTGGCATAGAAAATAATGTTGTTGATGAAAATATAGCCTATGGATGTGATGATGATCCAAATATGCCTAATTTGGAAGAGATTGTCCATTCAGATAATGATGAAGGTGTTGGTACAGAGATTGACATGACTAATTTGGATAAACATATCCTTGTCAGTCCTATTCTAACTACCAGCATTCACAAGGATCATCCAGTTGAACAAATCATTGGAGATATACATTCAGCACCTCAAACCAGAAGGACGACTAAGAGTGTAACTGACCATGGTATGGTTAGTTCAGTGAAATAGAGGATCAATCACAAAGATTTTTAGAATTGTCTATTTGCTTGTTTTCTATCACAAGTAGAACCCAAGAAGATGACTCGAGCTTTGACAGATCCAAGCTAGATAGAACAATGCAGATGAGCTTACTAATACAGTTTGAAATTGCAAACGGTTTGGACTTTCCGGTTGATTTACCATAAATGTCAAAAGCCATTAGAACAAAATGGTCTATAGAAACAAGAAAGATAAGAAAGGCATTGTGGGTTAGAAACAAGCAAGACTAGTTACATAGGGTTTACATACCTCAAGAAGAGGGTATAGATTATGATGAGGTTTTTGCTCTAGTAGCTAGGATTGAAGCAATTAAGCTGTTCTTAGCCTATGCCTCATTCAAAGACTTTATTGTGTACCAGATGGATGTGAAGAGTGCATTTCTATATGGCAAGATTGAAAAGGAAATTTATGTCTGTCAACCTCCAGGGTTTGAAAATCCAGAGTTCCCTGACATAGTTTATAAGGTTTATAAGCATTAAATACGTCTACATCAAGCTGTATTAGACTTTGATTCTACTAACTATTTATTAGACAATGGATTTCAGAGAGGTCAGATAGTATAACAACCCAAGAAATTTCATCAAATACAAAACCTATTTTTCTATTATCATAATTGTACAGGGAAATTTTTCACTTTATTACATTACATGCATTGTCAATATCTCAATATATAATGTAATTTGCATAACTAAAGTAGACGAGCTCACGCAACCTATCTATGGCAATCCTGTTTTCATATATGTCAAGCAAACATCACAATATGTCAAGTCAATATCATCATATCCTTATTACAAAGTACATTATTCCTATAATGTACCATTCACAACGTTATATCAAAACAGGCTTTAAACCGTTATCGTATACCTCTAAACCCTAATTCCATAAAGGGTTAATATCTAAAGTGAATATACAAGCTACTAAAGCATATATACAAGTAATATAACATTTCATTTGAAATATAAACTCCTCCAAGTAAAGTATAAGTCCTTAAAAGCATAATGTACAATTCATTAAGCATGATCTCTAAAATAGCCGTTTTACCTCCGTTTTCATTCTAATTTCTTCACCATCACTTGTGTACAAGCTACTACACTCAATATACAATGTGTAAACCCTAATTATTCTATTCATAAACTTTCATACACATTTTTACTCTTAAAACCCTAATTCAAAATCCTAAACCCTAAAACCGAGCTAGTTTCTAAACCATGACCCGTTTCTTCGTTTTTATCCATTGTAAACCTAAACCAATACTCAAATAAGTTGTAATAACTTAATTTACAACATTCTCAATCATATACAATCATCATTTCATCATTTTACTTCAACTATATGTAAATTGAATCCAAGAAACCCTAATTGTGCCCTAATTGGAACTTTGGACCCGTTTACTCGTTTTCACCCATTTTAAACCCGAACCACCTATCAATTCTTGTTATTAATCCTTAATAGAATCCTTAAAAACATTAATCCATCACTATTGATCAAATGTACACGAATTACAAGCTTGAAAACCCTAAATAAGCTCTAAATGACCCGCGACCCATAATCTTGCAAAATGACCCTTTTTAGAACTTTCCATTGCAATCAATACCTCAGACTCACCCCATCTCCATACAGCTTACCCGCCTGCTATAACAAAAAAAACATACTGTTCTTGGTACAAACTTGCCACATGATCTCATTGCTTCTTGTTTCACCACGACATCACAAACAAGACCAACACCCTCAAAGCTAGTTTCTAGCTTATACAACTCATCTCATAGCCTCTCCTCATCACCATATAGACTGCATACATGTCCTAATCTGGTCACAAGGTGTCCCTTGGCCTCTAAGGGTCGAATTACTATAAATAGATGCATAAACTCTTCATTTCAAACTCATCCCCCACTTCCTCCTCTATAACCTATCATAGCAGCAATCCTTTGCTCAATATGAATTCGATAGAAGCCTAAAAGGCCTAAGAACAGAAGAAAAAAGCAAAAGAAACTAAGAAAATAAGCCGGGAGTCTTATTCTACGTACGAAGCTAAAAGTCCTATTTCCCAACCCCGTTTTCAAGCTATAACTCTAAACCACTTTCTAAGGATTCTACTTCTGCTCTACACTCTTATAGAGTTCATATATCCCTAAATATACTCTTGTTAAAGTTTCATAACTCAATTCATGCTCATTTTCCGTTTTGATCCAAAACCGTACACCCGAAACCCTAATTTCACGTTTTTCTTAAAACTAAATGTTATAATGGCTAAATGTTGTTATAATCCATTTTAACATGCTTAACTAATATTAATATAACCACTTTATTGATTATTGAAGGAATTTGAACTTAAAACCCACGCGTTTACGTTTTGAAACCCTAATTTGACCCGTTTTGCTTCCTAGCTTAACGAATCGTTATTTTAAACTTGCGTTACGTTAAAACTTCATATTTTAGGCGTTATTAATAACTATAAATATCTTTTGAAAATGTTAAAATAGAACCTGCATGGCAATTTTGACATGTTTTTGTAATATAATCCATCAAGGTAAAATATAACTAACTTGCTGAAACTTATAACAAAGCTGAATAGGTCATGTTAATCAAGTTATAACTAAAGGTCTATTATTTCACTTTTTAAAAGTACAAGGTTTCTGGTATATCTTTATAGTGAAGGAACCAAAGTCGTAAAGTGCAAACCCCAAGGGTATATTTTGCCACTTTTCAAACTCAAGGGTCTAAAATGTAACATTTTGAAAAAGTATAAAAACACATTCAAAACATTACAAGACATAACTTTAATTAACGCTTCTCGTGCTTAACATTTCCAGATATTTATTAAAACGCTTAAAACCGATTATATCGTATCACAATACTAGGGAGCTTCATATTAAGGAGTTTCATCTTGGTATTACGTTCTGACTGAGTTGTTGGGTTTACGATTTAAAGTGCCCTAGCTCCTCAAACGTTTACTGAATGACTTCTGAATTATGATGGCCCGAACAGTGATACAATAATTCCAAACTCTTCAATCAAACTCATAACTCTTAAAACTAAAGTTCTAGAGTACAATCTTCCTAAGACTCAACATATTTACTCAGGTTGCGTGACGTGGCTGTTTACTATCATTTGCTATATCAACCTTCCCTGTTAAGATTGTGATAAGGTCGTCAGCTTTCGATTCATAATAATTGATTACATCTACCTAATCAGTGAGATTCATAACACTCGCTTACTCATTTTGCATGTTTTATAAAACCCGCGAGGGGACACATGCTTGTTACAACTCTTTACATACTCGTTATCTATAACAATTATTACTTTTTTTTAAAGACTTAATGAATTCATAACCTCATATTTCAATCTTTTGAATACTTTATAAACCTGTGATACCTGATATAAACCATGAATGCAAGTGTTTTCTAAATGTATGCTATCCAGATATATTATTGCCTAAGTAGCTTCCAGTGCCATTATTTACATATCATGAATCATTAATTACTTGCATTGCGAGTGAACGCGAATATTGTGAATAGATCTATTGGGGGTGACGGCTCCCGTTGGTATACCCATGCTTGGGGTAGCCAAACGCACTAATTTCCTAAATGTAACCTTGGCAGTTACCTTTTCCACGGACATCTGACCCCTAAACCGAATATCAACTACTGCGATTTCCCTGTTAAGGTATTGAGTCACGACTAATGCAATCAAATAATGTTCCCCATGAAAGATTGTCCCTGCAATACCAGTATATAAACTAAACTTGTATTCAACTATTACATTTCAAACCTATAATTTCATCTCAACGTTTGTGTACCCTTTTTATGCATGTTTATCTCAGGTAATTAGCAAGTTATGGCATGGAGTGCATGGACATGAGATGGCTAAAACTTGTTATCATATCCACATTTGATGTTCTAGATTTTGGGACTGCCTTGTAAAACTCTAATTTTGAAATGATTGATAACATATCTTTTGAATAAACTCCTTTGGGGTTGGTTTCTATGATTATGATTGTTGTACATGAAGTAGATACCCAGATTTACTCCGCAACGATATTGTAAAAATGGAGTGTTACAGATTGTATCAATCCGCATGGTTATAGAAAACAAGTCAAAACCTAACTATAACACATTTCTTTTTCAGCAACAAAGTCCTCATTGCCACTATATTCCCCGGAACAAGTATGTAAAGATACAATCCATTATACTATTAAATAAATAACTTAACTTATGGTATTACAAACTGGTTGTTAACGGAAAAGGACAATGTCTTCCTCCCAACCACGCTAACTTCTAATCTAGATGCTTATTTTTCCTCTATGAGATATTTTTAATTATACTTCGGTTTCACCGATTATTTCCCAGCTTCAGCAGCAGCAGTCTTTTAACTCTTCAGAAACTCCTACAGATAATATGACCCACCATATTCTATCTTTCTACAATAATCCTTGTTTAAAGAACTACAAACATTTTATGCTAAGAATCACCTATTTCACACCAAGCATCGATTACATCACCAGCGATTTTGACTCATCTCGATATGACACCATCACTACTATTGATCCTCGATATTATTTGTTCCTGAAGAACTATTACGAACCAAAGCAAACCTATTCCGCAACTCTTCCTCAAACAGCGTTATCTAATTCCTCCCGGAAGCAAACTGTGATTTGTATGACCATCTTCCCTTATTTATACTCCTACCCCACCATAGATATTTGAAATAGGAAAAAGTCCAATTAAGATGTACTAAACATCATAGGGACAAAATCGAAATATATTGAATTACTTGATAAACTCATCTCACCACATGGAGAAAATGGAGAAGAATATGATAGAATGATCATAGCAAGGATAGTGACGAAACTAAAGACCGAACTCAAGAAAATCCGTACTTAGATTACATACTTCAAAAGAACATTAGGCATAAGGATAGATTGCCTTTGCTGATTACAAAATTTCTGATCTTTACACATACATTGAGAAAATCCAAGCTCATCACCAAATAGATTCAGGAGGAACTTTAGGATGGTCATCTACGCTCAGAATCAACCAAACCGTAGAATAGTTAAGCTTTATCCTAGCCATGAGAGGTTGTATAAATAAAAACGCTGTCAAATCTTTACTATGTACAGTAGAAGGCCAATTATTTATAAGGCAATCCCGTTTCGTATCTTATTTTTACCAACTTATCGCTCTTTCATCATCATTTCCACCTGCTACTGGTACTTTAACCGATGATGCCCTGTCTTGGTGGAATTCATACGCTCAACCTATTGGAATAGATCAAGCCAATCAAATCACTTGGACCGAATTGAAAAGACTCTTAACCAATAAGTATTGCCCTCGAACTGAAGTCAAGAAGATGGAAGACGAATTTTACAACTTGGTTGTGAAAGGAAATGATCTTAAGACTTACATTAGGAGATTTCAAGAATTAGCCGTCTTATGCCCAAACATGGTACCAAACGCCGAGAAACTTATAGAAGTCTTCATCAATGGATTACCTAGAAGTATTGAAGGAAACATTACTGCCTCGAAGCCTCAAACTTTGGAGGAAGCCATCAACATAGCCCAGAGATTAATGGATCAGATAATAAAGCATGATTCTGTGCAAGAAACCAATGATCGCAAACGAAAGCTTGAGGATGAGAGAAACACCATCAACAACAACAACTATCAGAATAACTATAACAATAACAATCATTACCACCAACAGCAGAACAGGAAGCAAGAAGCCTTCAAGATTTATACTGCCACCAATGGATATACTGGAAATCGTCCTTTGTGTGAAAGATGCACCCTACATCACATAGGTCCTTGCACTGTCAAGTGTCAAACTTGCAACAAGATAGGCCATCTAACCAAGAACTGCAAAAACAAAAGACCAACCACTAGAAACAATCTACAAACCGTATCCGTAACATGTAATGCCTGTGGAAAGAAAGGACATTATGAGAATCAGTGCTCGAAAGCAAACAACAGGTCTACAGGAAAGCATGCTTAGAGCCAAGCTTGCTTTTGTTCACTCAAGAATTTCTACCCTAAAAATAACTCTCGAGGATATTAAAGTCTTTTTCAATCTGAAAAACTCCAATCATCAAGCTACAATCCTTGTTGTTTGTAACTTATTCTAGAATCCTGCTACGAGATACGTAGCATAAGTATCAACTCTTTTAGAGTTTCATATGTAAAGCTATCCATGAAATAATAAAGTGATGATTCTGTTACATCTTGTTATCTGATGATACCAAAACTCGACATCATTTGTCAATTCCATTAATTCCATTATGTTCAACTCTGAATACTCTCCTCATACCTTTGCAACATAAATTTTCATCCTCGAATATATGGGCGTCAGTATAATCAACATCTCATCGAAGTAAATATGTCAAGTTGTGTTTCGTTCCAAAACAGTAAAACCCAAGTATTGTATATCATCGCATGACAAGAGTAAAGAAGTGATAATTCAATTTGTAATCAAACCAAGTAAATGTATTTTAATCAAGCCATGTTTCCACCCCAAATCATATAAAAAAAATCATGTAAAACGTGGGGTTATGACTCACCTCGAGTGAGCTAATAATCGTATTATCATGCAAAATGCGGTCCGATAATCGCCGAATGCAACCTAATCCTTATAGGTCGTATTATGGTACTCGAGTACCAGTACGTTGTCTAACAACTACCATATATTAATCCTATTTAGTTATCATCTTCAATATCGTCCGGGCTATCATACATTAAGAGGTACATGACATGCGTTTGCACGAGGAGCTTGGATACTTTAAATAGTTCTCCAACAATAACTCGTCAATACGCCATCGCACCTAGGTCATATGAAATTCCATAACTTATAACACATATATATCTATACTAGCTTTATCACCAACTATCGTTTTAGCGAAATCATATTTATAAGGTAAAAAACGTTTATAAATTACGCCTTTTTAGCTAAAAATGACTATAACTTGTGTTTTTAGTCCGTTTCTCGCGTTTTTATGCCACGCTTTCGTTAGTAGGACGAAGTGATCATAAAATCCACATTTTTAGGTTTTTCATGATTCTAGATGTGAATAGTGGATTTGTACTGTTCATAACAGCTATAAAATCGTTTGTATTCTTTTTTTAAATTAACGGTAAAACCCGTTTTAGTCGTATATTATCTTTTGTATAGCTCCGGTTGTTAGTGATTCTTTCGAGGCTACGATCTCGAAATTTAAAAGTTTTTTTCAGATTATTTTTGTTTTACAAAGTATAAGTTTCTGCCTATGAATAGTTAACTTGTATTAAAATAGTGTTTATTAAAAAGTATAACTATGTTTAAACTTGTAAATAGCGTCTCTTCTGCGTTATATCGTTTGTCGAGTGCTTTATGACCCCTCGCTCCTTTGTAACATGTGTATTTTATAAAAAGTATAAAATTCATATGTTAATTTTTTCGAAATACAAACAGTCTCCTACAGATATTAAATTTCTCAAAAAATTAGTGTTTTAAAACTTGTTTTTAGAACTTTTTAGCTTGACACTTTGTTACAAGTCCATTAGAACCCTTAATATCTTAAGTCTTACATATATTAGGGCGGCCATTAGGTCATGTTTTGTCAAGTGTTACAAGATAACAAGTTTCTAATCTACTTTTAATCACAAACCCATTAATTAATAGAACTCCCTTAAATGGTGATTTAGCTAAATAAAACATCTATGAACACATAAAAGCATAAAAGCATAAGTATGAATACATAAAGATGTCTTTGTTTACCTAATGTTACTGCTAGTTTGATGACAAAAATCCATACCCTTGTTTTGGATCACAAACTCCAAGCTTGCAAGTATGGATAAAACTCTAGTTTAGGTTTGAAACCCTAATCTTCCATTCTTTGCGTCAACACTTGTAAATGGTTAATCCAATGCTTGCAAAACAACTTAGAAGGTCTTAGGAATGATGTGTGTAGTGTGTAAATTGGTAGAAAATTTTGTCATGGATTGTGTAAGGGGTGTTTTTGAGCCGTGGACTATCAAGAGTAAAATGGGAGAGCTGTTTGATCTCTTAACCTTAGGAAGGTGTTATGTGGGTTTTATCTGGCTAGTTTAAGTCCTTATATGATATAGGGAGATAACCATGGTTAAGGATCCCTAGTTATCTATCTTAGGGTTAAGGTTAAGGAAATATATAAAAGATATTTTAGATAATATCTAATTAAAAAATCTAATAAATACTAGGGTTTTAAAAATGTGTATAAGTGATTTGCAGGGTTATACTTAAACGTATTTAAATTGCAAAACGTTACTGTTCTTTACGCCAAGAAAAATAAAATATCAAAAAGTATTATTATTATCTTCATAAAAAATAATATATTGCTTGCTTGACGAAAAACTTTTAATTCGTTGGTGTCCGATTATGCTAAACGATAATTTTTTTTAACTTACGCGATTTAACTTAACTATTAAAATTTAAAAGCGTTCACGCGTATGAGAAAAAAAATAATTAGTGAAATATATGACGTCGTAAATGACCTGAAAATACGAAATGTTACATTAATGGATCAGATAATAAAGCGTGATTCTGTGCAAGAAACCAATAATCACAAACGAAGGTTTGAAGATAGAAGAAACACCAACAACAACAACTATCCCAATGAACACAACAATAATAACCACTCCAGCAATCACAATCACAACAACTACCAAGATAACCGCAACAATCACAACCATAACAATGATTACCACCACCAGCAGAATAGAAGACAAGAAGCCTTCAGGACTTATACTGCTACCAACGGGTATACTGGAATCGTCTTTGTGTTGGTAAAGTTGCACCCTACCATCAATAGGGAACCCTGCACTGTCAAGTGTCGGACTTACAGCATAGTAGGTCATCTAACCAAGAACTGCAGGAACCTAAGACCAACCACTACAAATGATCTTCAAACAATATCCGTAACTTGTAATACCTGTGGAAATAAAGGACATTACACGAATCAGTGCTCAAAGGCAAATCACCAGGCCACAAGAAAGCATACTTAGATATGAGCTTGCTTTTGTTCACTTTAGAATTTCTACCCTAGAAACAACTCTCGAGGAAATTCAAGTGAATATATTGGCAAATGTTTGACATGTTCTAGAGTTAAAGCAGAATGTCAAAAGCCATCTGGCTTATTGGTACAACTGGAAATTCCTATGTGGAAATGGGAAAGAATAACAATGGACTTTGTTTCAAAACTACCCAAAACCTCAATCGGACATGACACCATCTGGGTCATTGTCGATCGCCTTACCAAATTAGCACATTTCATACCCACTCGAGCGACTGATAGTATGGAAACTCTTACAAGGTTATACATCAAAGAAATAGTCTCTCGACATGGCGTACCAATCTCTATCATCTCGGATTGTGACAGTCATTTCACATCCAGATTCCGGCAATCATTGCAAAATGCTTTAGGTACTCAATTACACATGAGTATATCATATCATCCTGAAACCGATGGACAAAGTGAAAGTACTATCCAAACACTCGAAGACATGCTGCGAGCCTATGTTATAGATTTCGGGAAAGGATGGGATAAACATTTACCATTGGTAGAATTTTCCTACAATAACAGTTATCATGCCAGTATCAAGGCAGCACCGTTCGAAGCACTTTATGGACGAAAGTGTAGATCACCTGTTTGCTGGGCCGAAGTTGGAGATTCTCAACTTACGGGACCAGAAATAATTCAAGAAACCACTGAAAAGATTGTGCAAATTCGTCAACGCTTGCAAGCTGCAAGAGATCGACAAAGAAGTTATGCCAATATAAGGCGAAAGCCTTTAGAATTTCAAGTTGGCGATCGTGTTATGTTGAAAGTATCACCTCACAAAGGTATCTTTTAATTCGGAAAACGAGGAAAGCTTAATCCCCGATACATTAGACCATTCAAAATTCTTGAACGAATTGGCCCAGTAGCGTACAAACTAGAACTTCCTAAAGAGCTTAGTAGTATCCACAATACTTTCTACGTTTCTAATCTCAAGAAATGCTTATCCGATGAATCTCTCATTATTCCAATGAAAGAACTTTAACTCGACGACAAACTTAACTTTGTAGAAGAACCAGTGGAGATAATGGATCGTGAAATCAAGCAACTAAAGCGAAGTCGTATTCCTATAGTCAAAGTGCGATGGAACTCTAAAAGAGGACTAGAATTTACATGAGAACGTGAAGACAAAATTCGTGCCAAATATCCTCATCTATTTTCAATCATCACTTCAAAATCCAATTAAATCTCGGGATGAGATTTCTGTAAGGATGGGGGACTATAATAACCTGCAATTTTCATCAATGTAAATATCCATCTATTAAGATACAATGTACAATCTATCTATTATATATGAACTCACCTTTTTCCAGGGAAATTTTTCGCTTTATTACATTACTTGCTTTGCAAATATCTCAATATGCAACATTTCTTGCATAACTAAAGTTAACGGGCTCACGCAACCTACCTATGGCAATCCTATCATCGTAATATGTCAAGAAAACATCATAATATGTCAATTCAATATCATAATATCATTTTTACAAAGTATATTACCCATATAATGTACCATTTGCAACATTATATCAAAACGGGCTTTAAACCGTTATCATATGCCTCTAAAACCTAACTTCATGAAAGGTTAACATCTAAAGTGAAGGAAAAAGCTACTAAAGCATATGTAGAAACAATATAACATCTCATTTGAAATATAAAATCTCTTCAAGTCAAGGTAAAAGTCTTTAAAAGCTCAATATACAAGTCATTAAGCATGATCTCAAAAATAGACGTTTTACCTCCGTTTTGATTCTATTTACTTCACCATCATTTGTGTACAAGCTACTACACTCAATATACAATGTGTAAACCCTAATTATTCTATTCATAAGCTTTCATACAACTTTTTACACTCAAAACCCTAATTCAAAACCCTAAACCCTAAAACCGAGCTAGTTTCTAAACCATGACCCGTTTCTTGATTTTTATCCATTGTAAACCCAAACCAACACTCAAATAAGTTGTAATAACTTAATTTACAACATTATCAATCATATTCCATCATCATTTCATCATTTTACTTCAACTATATGCAAAACGAATCCAAGAAACCCTAATTGTGCCCTAATTGGAACTTTGGACCCGTTTACTCATTTTCGCCCATTTTAAACATGAACCACCTATCAATTCTTGTTATTAATCCTTAATACAATCCTTACAAACATTAATCCATCATTATTAATCAAATTTATACGAATTACAAGCTTAAAAACCCTAAATGTACCCGAAACCTAAAACCTTACAAAGTGACCCATTTTTGAAAGTGTTTCCTTGCAACCAGCAACCTCAATGAGAAAGCATCACCTTACCTCCCTAGTCTGTTACAAGCACCTCTCATCAAATATCTTCCTCATTTATTGTTAAAAATTGATCACATGGTTCCTTGTTTCTCCATTCTTAGTCGCGGCATGCAAAGGGATAACCAACTCATCAAAGCTAGTTTCTAGCTTAACCAACACATCCTATAGACCCTCCTCATCACCCTCTAGACCTCCCATATGTCCTATCTCAGATTACAAGCTTACCTTGGCCCTTAAGGGTGGTTCGACTATAAATAGAAGCCATAACTCTTCATTTCACTTCATCCCCCACTTCATCCTCTATAACCCTTACATAGCAGCAATCCTTTGATCTAAAAGATCCTCAAAGGTATTAAGAAGGCTCAAGTTCAGAAAGGAAGCAAAAGAAACCAAGAAACGAAGCCCCGGAGTCGTTATTCTAGGGAGCTTCATATTAAGGTGTTTCATCTTGGTATTACAATCTGACTGAGTTGTTGGGTTTACGATTTAAAGTGCCCTAGCTCCTCAAACGTTTACTGAATGACTTCTGAATTATGATGGCCCGAACGGTGTTATGATAATTTTTATATTAAAACCAACATCGATGTAAAATATTACATATTCAATCAAACTAAGACTTGACATATATTACCACAGGTTTCCCGTGACGAATCTGTTACTTTCATTTCATATACATTTGGTATTAATTTCCCTATAACCGTTCAGGTGAGTTCATAGCCTCGTATTTCAATCTTTTTATAAACCCGCGAGGGAGATACATGCTATAAACATGAATGCAACTATTTATGTATGCTATTTCAATTTACTATTGCCTAAGTAACTACTTTGCCTTTAAGTCCCCATAATCATGAACCGTTAATTATTCTCCGTAGTAAGCGCGAATGTTGTGAATAGATCTATTTGGGCTGGACTCCCCATTGGTATACCCAGTTACGAGTAACAAATTGCACATCATTAGAAATTACGCGGGTATTTTGGCAAAGGTACCCGCAGGGGCAATAACGTATCACCATACCATAAGGCTTCGGATTCATGAGCTAATGGCAATAATAAATATATTTTTCAATAACGGGTGTATATCAATGTAATCCAATATCGCACTTGCATTCAAATTATTAAACTTTATCCTACGGATTTCACTCAACCTTTGTGTTGACTTTTTAGCATGTTTTATCTCAGGTAACTAATGGCACGGAGTGGCGAGGACATGAAGATGGAAAAATCGTTTGAAGAAATAATAAATGATAACTTATTTTCAAAAACGACTCTTTTTTATTCGTTTTCTATGATTATGACTGTTGTACCTTGAAGTAATACCCCAGATTAGCTTCCGCTGCTATATGTGAAAATGGGGGTGTTACAAATGTACTTTGTAAAAATGATATTAAGATATTGACTTGACATGTTATGATATTTGCTTGACATATATGAAGATAGGATTGTCATAGGTAGGTTGCGTGAGCTTGTTAACTTTAGATATGCAAGCTATGTTGCATATTGAGATATTAGTAATGCAAGTAATGTAATAAAGCAAAAAAATTCCCTGAAAAAGGTGGTTCATATATAATAGATAGATAGTACATTGCATCTAACTTAATAGATGGATATTTACATTGATGAAAATTTACGGGTTGTTATAGTATATGACAATAATACCTTGTTTTGGGGCAAATTAAAATATGAAATGACATATGTATTGTTAACGTTCGGTGTCATGAGCTTATTACGTAAAAGAAAAGAGATGTTATAAATTGCATTCGTTGCATTGTTTTTCATGAGAACTAATTATGTGTTCAAAGATTATTACTTATTGATTATTTTAAACTCTATGAATTTCACTCAACATTGTCGTTGACGTTTTAAATATGTTTTATCCTAGGTAACCAAGGATGAAGGCAATGATGGCGTGGAGGTGTCGTGTGTGTGATGGATTTGATGAAAGACTACTTGTGTGTTCCTTGTCTTTCAAAAACAATGTCTTAAGTTGTTCTAAAACAATGTCTTTATTTTGAAACAATAGTTTTTCAAATGGTGTAATGGTTGCGGTTGCGATTCTGTGGGGACCTGAACGCGTTTTACTCTAATTAATAATGGAACACATGTTTGTTAAATGTCTCATTTGGGTCGTTTTCTATTCTCTTGTTGAATGGTTCTATTTAGTAACACCCAATTGCTAATTCCGCTGCGCAATCTAAAGTTGTTTGGTTTGGGGGTAAGTGCGGCGCACATTTGCACTTTTTATCTTGAGACTTTATCTTTTCTTGTATCTTGATTTCTGAAGTGTATAAGTACTTGATCATTGTTTTATCTGAGCTTAGGATGTCTTCAAGTGAACCTGTAAGTATTTCATGCTATTAAGTATCAAAAGTTCACGTAAAATGATAAAATATGTATAAATAACACCACCAAAAACATGTATAATTTAGGCGTTATCAAATCCCTCCACACTTAGCTATTGCTTGCCCTCAAGCAATCAAAGCGAGAAAATAAGATCATTTATCGTGACGTGGAGAAAATTTGGATTTTTAGCAAGAGTTTGTATATTGATCAACCATTCGGGCATTGACACATAACATAGCACCTCACATAGGAAATGTGTTTGATTTTTAATTCACTCGATCTACTCAGATAGGGTTTGTATTTTTTGTGAAGACACTCAATTTGCACAGACATAATCTAGACAGCTACCATATGCTTGTACTTGACACATAAACATGACCAAAGTCAATGGAGTACCCAAAAGGTCTCATAAAAATAATAACTAGTGATTTACCACTAATAGTTCAGAAGTGTCTTATTTTGAGGTTCTTGTCACTAATACCCTATTACAGTACATACACGTTCAGTAATAATTCCTCTCCCAAATGGGATATGTAAAAGTTGAGTTTTGTCTAACATAGTTCTAGCAGCCTCAATTAGGGTCCTGTTTTTTCCTTCTATTCTGCAACACATTCTGCTATGGATTCTAGCTACACTAAACTCCCTTTTGATTCCTTTCTTAGCACAGAACTCATTCATATCATGATTCTTAAACTCTGTCCCATTATCACATCTAATGATTTTAACATTATGATTCAATTATTTTTCTGAGCCTATGATAAGATTACAAAGGATTTCAGATGTTTCATCCATGGTAAATAAGAAAAATACCCAACTAAACCTGTCTGAAAAGCATCATGCACAACCAAGCAGTACCTTTTCTTGTTGATGCTTTCTACAGAGACAGGTCCAAATAAGTCCATATGAAGTAATTCTAGGGGCTTTCTGATGATTCTATCTAACTTGGCCTTACAGGAGGCCTTGTGTTGCTTACCCTTCTTGCAGGCAACACAAGTGAGGTCATTCACAAAAACTTTTGAAGGTAAACCTCTAACTAGGTGACCTTTAACAAGTTTATTTATATTTTTGAAATTTACATGACCTAATCTCCTATGCCATAATTTAGACTCATCTGCTGTTGCATTTGCATATAAACAAGTTATACCTCCAGAAGGAATAATGTTCTTTAAATCTAAGTTGTACACATCATCCTTTCTAGGAGCTCTAAGTACAACTTGACTTTCATCAAGAAGCTTAAAGCTAGGAGACAAGATAAGGCATTCAGACTCAGTAAAAAGGACACTATTTTTCTTGTCACACATTTGTGAGACAGAGAAAAGGTTAAACTTAAATCATCTACAAAAATAAACATCATCAAAAGTCTAAATTAGCAGTTTTGATTTTACCTTTCCCCGTTATTTTACCTCCTTTAGGATCACTTCCAAAAGCCATAAAGCCTCAATTGTAATCTTCATAGTCTGAAAGATAAGCTTTGTTGCCAGTCATATGGCTAGAGCAACCACTATCCCCCACTGCATGACCCTGTAACAAGATATCTGGATTGCCCTGCACAAAAGGTAAGAGAATTAGTATCTCTTAGATCCAAAGCCATTACAGACTAGGAAAATCCAACTTTGGGTCAACATACCCAACCATTTGAGCATGAATGATTATATTGTCACTTTGGACACATGATCCAGGTAATTTCCCTTAGGCCTCCAAACCCATCTTGACTTTTAAGGTCAGTGTTCAGTTAACCCTTACCAGTATTAACTACTGCTCATTTCCCAGAGTAGTCGGATTTTTTAACCCCAAAAGAGTTTTAACCTCTTGTTTTACGTCTTTGGGTCTAAAGATAGTTTTTGTTAGTAAGACCTCTTGATAGGTGAACATGAGCCTCTTGGTCTTACATTGTCCATTCTTGGGTAATAAATCTAGAAGCATAACCAGGCCTAGCAATACTAATACTTGGAACTAGCATTTACTAACAGGCCTAGTCTCAGTATAAAACCTTCCTAGCAGTACTAACATGCTAGAGTACAAATACTTGGCCTAGCATACTAACAGCCTAGCATACTAAACATGGCCCTAGCAGTACTAATGCTTGGCCTAGCAGTACTAACAAATCATGTTCTTGTTAGTACTCCTGATGGGACAAAAGTCTTACTGAAATGTGGGTATTTTGAAAAGTTTTGATGATTAACCCTTTTGGTATTATCCCAGACTGGTTTGCCCTCCCTTTTACCAGTATTAACCACATTTTTTAGATTAACTCTTGACTCTTTTTGTCCATGGTGGAAAAAAAAAAAGAAGGGTCGCAGGGGAGAGAGGGAGAGGGAGAGGAAAAGGAGATAGAAAAACCTTACAAGTCTTGGATCGAGTTGTCCGTACAATCTACAAACAAAACAAGCTTTTACTTTCCTAAACCAAACTCCTTGTTTATGAGAATTTTGACCACTTTTATCATCTCTAGTCTCAGGTCTAACTTTTTGCACTCCAGACACTTCCTCCTCATCATCTGAGGTCCAATCCTCAATGATAACACTATCTCTGTTAATCTTAGGATTAGACACAACTGACTCACTGACTGACTTAGGCTTTTCAGTATTTGCATCATTTGTTTTACCTGCAGTCTCACCTATTTTATTATTAAGCTCAGTTGTTTGTGACTCAATGATTTTATTCCTTATGGCATATTCATCTAACCCAACAAAATATATATCAGCTCTTGGGGTTAAGAAGTTCCCTGTAATGGGAGGGGAACAGCTTTATACCTATTCTTTGAAAATCTATCATTTTCTGGTATATGCTCATCATCACTTGATCTACCATCAAAAATACTCAAAACGTTCGCACTATCATTGTTTTCATGATTGCAACTTAATTCAATTCTTATTGTGTGCATAATCCCTAAACCAGTTTGTTAGCTCTAGAACTCAGTTTGACTTTAAGTATGTCCTCAATTATTCTGTTGATTCCTTCCCATTTAGCAATCTTATCCTTTCATTTCATCGCTTTCTTTCCATATTAAGTTGTTAAACTTTATTTCTCTACCTTTAACTCATAAATACGAAATTCATATTTCTCACCCAAGCTAACTCATTTTTGTCCATGTCCAATAATCATGGATTTCTAGTGACTCTTAATGCCTATTCATTAACCCCCTAATTTCGATTTTGCTTTGTTATGCTTTTCTTTTTTTCAGTATCAATAGTTCTTTTGAAGACATTTAAATGAAGTTAAGACATATGAAACATTGTTGTACCTTACCTAGTCAGAAGAACTTGATAAAGCTTGAAGATGAGATGGCCATCAAAGCATAGTTACTTTGGTCTACGTCAAAATTATTGCCTGCCAAATCATTAGCCTCCTAGACCATCTTACCCACCATGCCTGTGAGAAGATCATTAGTTGAGCGCATTGCTCCTGCCATTGTCACCAATACGATCTTCTTCCTTGACTCCTACCAGATCTTACATTTCTATCAAAATGCCCTTTTCTGTGACAGATGTAGCATCCAAAAAAAATCTTTGTTTTTTGACTTGTCAAGAGAAACTAGGTCATTTTTCTTTGAAGTCCATATCCTTCTTGTCCTTTGTATGAATTCTTACCTCTGATGGTAGTCAACAGAGCCACGCCTCGAAGTCCAGTTCCGTCAAGTCAATCTCATCCATCTGCTTAAAAATCCACATTCCAAGTTTAGGACTGGTTGTTGGTTGTGCAAGGAAGGAGTAAGCTATATCATGAGCACATGGCGTAGATGAAACTTGATTAATTCCACCAGCAGTACTAACCCTAAAATCTCCACTGGCAGTACTAACTTCATTAGTACTGCCAGTATTTTCAGAGGAGAGAAAAGCCAAATTCTGAGAAGCAGAGTTGGAACCTGAAGACCTTTTCAATTCATCTTCATACACTCTAAGATTGTTGTAGAAAATCATCATATCAATCTCATGAGCAATGTCTGGCTTTATTTCTCTATAATGAGGGCAATCTGATTCCATGAAGAAGGAAGACTTCTAAGGAACTTCTGGTTACTGTCCTCCTTTGAAATTGGAGCACCATGAACCTCCAATTGACTTATTAGTTTCTGGAATCTATCATAAGCTTTGTCCAAGCTTTCATTTGATGCAGTAGAAAAAAATTTCAAATTGATGTTTTAGAAACATTTTTCTGCATTTTCTTAGATTCTACTTACCACCAAATCCATTTGATTGCCTCCTAGAGTCTTAGCATTTAGCAAAATGTGAAAACTTGAGGAGGTATTCATCAGGTATACTATAAGCAAGATACTTTTAACTCTTCCTGATCCTTCTTGTAGCCAGTTTTTTAGCATTCTTAAGCAGAGGAGCATAAGTGTTCCTAGTTGTTGGTGCAGGCTCTTCTTCGCCTAAAACTCCATTGACAAAAACATCCCATAGATTATAGTCTGTAATTACAGATATATGGCGCATGTCTCATAGCTCCATATATCGTACTCCCCCTTGGGGATCTTCATTTCTAGTGATTGTGGGTGGAGGAATGTCTTGTTTCTGCCACAACACTTCAATGAAATCTTCAGCTCAATTGGACAAAAATCTTCAAGCTAATTGGCAAGAAATCTTCAAGCAATCTTACAGTTGAGTCTTCTTAATCAGAGTTTCCACCAAGTCTGATACCACATGTTGGATCGATACTGAATAGAATCTAAACCTATCAGCTTAGTAAAGGTTTTTTTCCTTAAATAAATCTAAAGTAACAATGATAAACACTAAAGGGAGTTAACCTATTGCTTATAGCGAATCTAATCAATACTGCTAAGAAAGAACAATAATGAATACCACAAAAGAACTTTTATATTAAACTTTGAATCTGCCTAGGTTACTGTTAAAACTATGATTACTATACGGTATCTATGATCTTGTTGTAAACAATATCTACTGACTATGACTAGGGTTCCTTTTATAGAGTAAGGAAACCCTAATGGGCTTTACAAAACGCCTATAAAGATAATGCATATCCTTTTCCAAGAGATATCTCATGCAGAACTTAACTCTAACTAATTTCTACGTAAGCAGACTTAACTAATACATAAGCAGTATTAACTTTTTAACACTACTAGTACTAACTATGATAATCCTTCTACCAGTACTAACTATTATATAGCAGAACTAATTATAATACTAACAGAATTAAATCTGTTACTACAAAAATCTAACACAACCTGTTAACATCTTCTCGCCTTTTTTCATAATCCAATAGTACTTAATGAATAACAGCAACTTTGATCTTGACCACTACAAACCAATATCACACTTCTAATCCTTCCCTTCTATTGTCCTATAAATTACGCCACCCATTTAAGCACAAAAAGAAAAAAATGAACTTGATAGTATTAATATAAACGTTGACAGCACTAACATGTTTCGTATCCAAACAGTATTAACTGCTTAACCTAGCAGCACTAATAAATAGGGACAACAATTGGTTTCATATGGCAATATAAACCTACCTTTGCCATATTATTACTCAAGGAGCAACACCATCCCACATACTTGCAAACAAAGCACATAACCACATTAATTTTGAAGCAACATCATCATTAAACCTGCCCTTTAAACCACTTGGACAAATACTTTCTCTTCATAAACTTAAACCACGAACAATATATCACAATCAAACAGATTTTAGCCACCCAGATTTAACAAAAGACCATCTCTAATAACAGCCCACATATCCTGAAATTAAATTCACTTAAGGCCCATGATGGCCACACTCTTAACCAGAAATTCTATCCAATCCACATCCAATCCAATGTATAAACCAAGAAGCAATAAAGAAAAACCTAGATTAGGTTTTCGTATCCAGTTCCAAAAACCACTAACGATCAAAACCACCAAGAAGAGCATATTAACCAGGGTACATGAAAACCCTCAAACCATAGCGACCACAAAACCTTTTTTGCATTATCAAATTAGGTTTTGGAGAAAACCCTAATTCATTGAATTCACTTGTTACCGAAACACATGGAAGCTCAAAACCCTAGTTGATTTTAATAATTTGAATCAGTAAAAACATCAATTAGAGTACCTTCAATAACCCTTGTGTCTTCTGTTTGATCGTATTAGGGTTTGTACAAAACCCTAGGTTTACCGAATTTCAATCAATCACCGAATTCGATCAATTTACCGAAAATAGAAAATAGAAAATCAACACCTTTTTCCTTCATGAATTCACTAATAAAACCTTGTTAGATCCAAGATCAAGAGCCCCGTGGCTTTGATACCAATTATGAATCGTTTAAGCTCAAGATTGGTTATATCTTTATATCTAGGATCATGAATAACAATGATTAATAAATTTGCACAGCAGAATAATAACACAGAGTCAAAGTTACTCTAACAAGGTTTTCATCATTATCTTCACTATGAAATTAAAACCTACTACAACCCCAAGTCCTACCTTAATCAATGGTAAAACGTGTTATCTAAACAATAACAAGGAATCAAAGATCCTTGAGGCTAAACTAGGCATCTCCTTAGAGAATTGATGCCTAGAACACACACACACACACACTTTTCTGGTGTTTACATCTTTGACACACAGAAAACAATACGACCTATATCTCTTTATATAATAGAGATATTAGGTTTACAAAGGATAAGAACAAATAAAGATATTAATAAATCTTTTAATCATTTAAGTTTATCTTTAGAATCTTCAAAATCTTCCATCTTTTAAAGAATTCCTCCTTTGCCTTTTAAGTCCTTCATCTTTCATATGTTTTGTCTTATCAACTCAAATATAATTCTCAACAACTATGCACCCACAAAAAAATCATTTTGAATTTATAACCGATGTACCAAACGAATCATTAAGACAATTCATGTAGATTTTGATGAGCTGACTGTGATGGCTTCTGAACACAGCAGTTCAGGATCCGCATTTCTTGAAATGACTCCTGCAACAATTAGTTCAAGACTTGTGTCAAACCCTCCTCCTTCAACACCGTTTATACCACCTTCAAGAACTGATTGGGATTTTTTGTTTACCGCTGTTTGATGAATTACTCACTCCTCCAACTAGTGTTGATCACCCAACCCCTAAAGTCGTTACTTTAATTGCTGAAGTAGTTGCTCCAGAACCCGCTGCATCAACCAGTTCACCTTCCTCAAAAACTGTTGATCAAGATGCACCATCACCTAGTAACTCTCAGACAACACCCGAAACTCAATCTCTTGTCATTCCTAACGATGTTGAAGAAGACAATCATAAATTAGATTGTTGCAAGCCCCCAAGAAATCCCGATCCATTCTTTGGTATTTCAATTTCCAAACACGATTATGTAGCATCTTCTTCTTCGGATGTTATTCCTACTGTTGTGCATACTGTTACTCCTAACTCAGAACACGTTACTAAATGGACCAAGGATCATCCTTTAGAAAACATCATCAGTGAACTCGAAAGACCTGTTTCTACAAGACTCCAACTCTATGAACAAGCTTTATTTTGTTATTACAATGCCTTTCTCATCAGTTGAACCAAAGAACTATAAAGACGCATTAACTCAAGCATGTTGGATTGAATCAATGCAAGAGGAGCTACACGAATTTGAACATCTTGAAGTTTGGGAACTCGTTCCACGTCTAGATAAAGTGATGGTCATTACTTTAAAATAGATTTATAAGGTAAAACTTGATGAAATGGGAGGAATTCTAAAGAACAAAGCTCGTTTGGTTGCTTGTGGTTATAGTCAAGAAGAGAGAATTAATTTTGAGGAATCCTTTGCTCCAGTGGCTAGACTTGATGCTATTCGAATTTTCCTCGCATATGCTGCTCACATGAATATGATCGTCTACCAAATGGATGTTAAGACAACATTCTTGAACAACATTCTACGCGAAGAAGTTTATGTCAGTCAACCAGACAGGTTTGTGGATCAAGACAATCTGAATCATGTGTACAAGCTTAAGAAGGCTCTTTATGGGTTGAAACAAGCTTCTCGCGCGTGGTACGATCTATTATCGAAGTTTCTACTCTCTCAGGAATTCTCTAAAGGAACCGTGGATCCCACATTGTTTATCAGAAGACAAGGTAAAGATATTCTCCTGGTACAAATCTATGTTGAAGACATAATCTTTGCGTCTACTACACCTGAATTCTGTGACCAATTTTCAAAAATAATGTCTTCAAAGTTTAAGATGTCAATGATGGGGAAAATATCATTTTTTCTAGAAATACAGATTTCAAAAAGTCCCAGATGCATCTTTTTAAACTAGTCTAAATATGCTCTAGAATCTTTGAAGAAATATGGTATGGAAATCTAGTGACCCCGTGGATACTCCCATGGTGGAGAATTCCAAACTGGATGAAGATACACAAGGGAAAGCCGTAGATCCTACACACTATCATGGAATGATTGGCACCCTTATGTATCTTACAGCCAGTAGACCAGACCTAACATTTGATGTATGCATGTGTGCCCGGTATTAAGCAAAGCCTATCGAAAAGCACCTCTATGTTGTAAAAAGGATCTTTAAATACCTACGAGGAACCATAAATCGAGGACTCTGGTATCCAAAATATCCACGTCTATTTCGCTAACAGCTTATCAGACGCAGAATCACGCAGTTACCAAGAACTGAAGACGAAGTACTTCTGGATGTATGCAATTATTAGGAGACAGACTTGTTAGCTGGTTATCAAAAAGGCAAAAAAGCGTTGCGACATCCAGTACGAAAGCTAAATATATTGACATGTCTGGCTGTTGTGCTCAAATATTATAGATGAGATCAAGCTTACCGACTAAGCCTTGGAAATTTTCAATAAAATTCCAATGTACAATGATTAACCAAAGCGCTATTGCCTTGCTACAACAATGTCAAACACTCGCGATCAAGCATATTGACATCAGATTCCACTTCATCAAAGAGCAAACTGGTAGAATGGAGTGTAAGCTTTACTTTGTCAACACGTAGTATCACTAGACGACAATCCACAAAAGCCCCTGTAGAAGAGAAAGAATTAATTTCTTATCAACACCTGGCGGGAAAAAAAAAAAAAAATGCGAGAAGTTTTTACGCCCTGAACACTAAAACATTTGGCAGATGAAACTGAAGAATAGTGGTGGTACTTATTTTGATATCCTGTGTATTATATGTATATATATTAAAACCATAAAATCCAAAAAGATTTTTCATTTTTTAAAAAATTTTATAAAAACAAAATACAAAAATATAAAATCTTTAAAACCAATAAAAAAAATTAAAAAATGGAAAATAAAAAAGAGGTAATAATGGGCATGTCTTTGAAAATCGATAACAATTTACGGTCTTAGAAAAGTCATTTTCAATAATTAATACGAGGCTGTAAATGAAAGTTTGAGCAGAAGTTCCCAAATGTTTTTTCAAAACATGCCAAATGGCTTGCTATTATTTCTGATAGCAACCCGATCTTCATCTTAAAGGCAAGTTTTTCAAAAAAAAAACTTGACCTCACAACGGGAATTTATTCTTGGGCATGGTCTACTTTATGACCATGCAAAGGCTTGTGTTTACTTTGCATCACAACCCGTGCTTCCTATATTTCCAATAGTGTACATGTTAGTACACTTATGTGTTAAAATAAGGGAAATCTTATTTCATGGTGTTTGATTTTCAAAAATAAAACATTAAGTCATCAGCAAATGCTTTTTCAAAAGACATTTGAAAACTTCTTAAACAACGATTACTGCTCTTTAAATAAAAAACGGGTCATTGTTTGAGGGGAAGAAAATGTCAAATATCTTCTTCATAATAATAATGTGCTTAAAAGGAAAAAGGTTTTAAACAATAACGGAATAACATTTTTAAGGAAAGTTAATTAAGTTTAGCTTATATGTGCCTTACATGTTATGTGTTTATGCCTTTAGGGAGTTAAAGTGTGAATTAAGTGGTTAGGTATGCTAGTTAAAAACATTAGGGACTATTTATGCCAATTGTTAAACTATAGTTGCCTAATAAATCTTATAAGTGAAAATTAAAAGGGTTAAGTAACTTGGGGGGTGAAAGTGACTAAAACCAAACTAGTTTAATACCACCCCCACCCACCTCGTTCCCTGTACACTCACATACACACTTCACAATTCCCTTTTCCTCCCTCTCCCATCGCACGATCGTCACTCACCAGTTCATCATTTCAAGATTGTTTTCACACCTGAGGTATAACTACAAACTCGTTTTACACTTCCTATACATCTTAAACCTTGTAGGAATTTTTGATTTAAACCATTTTTGAACTCGAAGAACCCTAATTTTCAAATTAGGGTTTCTCAAAATTAAAATTGTTCAAATCTTCAAATTATTTGAGGGGTTTTGATGGCATTGGTGTGTAGAAGTCTTGTTTAAAGCAGTTTTATATAGGCTTAACATTTGAATCAGATATGATCGATTGTTTGTACGAAAATTTAGGTTTTTGGGTTTCAATGTAATATGTTAAGTGGGTTTTGTATGGGAATGTTGTATTAACCATTATTGAATGAGCATGAACCAGTAAAACTTACCCTTGTGTGTAGTTCGTTGAATTTAAGGGCTACAATATGTACACATGCTCGATATTAAATATCCTTAATGATTCTATGTCTTAAAGTTGTTGTAAATGATATTTGGTGTTTTCTTAATGCTAAATGATGATCTCTAGATGTAAATTTAATCATGTATGTGAAATTAAGGGTGAACCGAACAAGTGGTTATAAGGAACCGAACAACTCATATGTTACAAGGAACCAAACAACTCATATGTTATAAGGAACCGAACAACTCATATGTTACAAGGAACCAAACAACTCATATGTTATAAGGGATCTAACAACTCATATGTTATAAGGAACCAAACAACTCATGTGTTACAAGGAACCAAACAACTCATATGTTATAAGGGATCGAACAACTCATATGTTATAAGGGATCGAACAACTCATTTGTTATAAGGAACAACTCATGTGTTACAAGGAACCGATCAACTCATTCTTTAAGGAACCCGAACAACTTGTTTCATTAAGGAACCGAACAACTAGCTCACTTTAGGAACCGAACAACTCGTCTCCTTTAGCGTCGAACAACTAGTTTTCTCTTTGGAACCGAATAACTAGTTATTTTTTCCTTTAGAATATAGTTTATCTTTTTAAACCAAAAACATTTAAGATCAATTTTCCAACTAGAAGGCAATTTAAAAACCTGTTTTAGGGAATTAATTAAAATTGGTTAATTATTATCTCTAATCAAGTTAAACTGGCTTAATTGTGAGGTAAAACAAGGTTAACTAAAATTAGGCTTAAGATATCAAAATTCTCTAACAAGTTAGAAAGAACACGATTCCTAAATAGTCAAAGAAGTTTCCTTAATTCCTTAAGCAATTTTGTTAATCTAAGTTCTCATTTAAAGGAATATATCTTAAAAAGTGCTAAAAGTCTTAGAGTGCTTTATCCTTAAGAAATTTTCACATCATGAATCAACTTAAAGTGCTCAATTGAAATGTCTCTATAGTATATTGTACAAACATAAACTGTATCGATCCTTGCTTAGCAGAATCATGGATACCACAAGAGCTCAGCAAAAGGCTTTGGATGATGATTTAGTCGCTCTTGCTAACCGTCTTAAGATAGGGAAATCCAATCTTCGACTAAGCTTAAATCTCAAATCCAAGGAACCTACTCTTCAAGTAGCTTTAGACGCTCTCAAACTCACTTCCTTCTACAAAGCATTTGAGATCACTTTTGAGGTACTAGAAATCTACATGCAAGAGTTTTGGGTCACTGTCTCCAGACATCATTCTTCACTTCGTTTCAAGATGAACGGCAAAAGTCATACTGTTAACATTGACAACTTCAGAGAAATGCTCCAGATTTGTCCTAAACTCCCATGATAGAAATTTGTAGATCCTCCATTTGAAGAGGAGATTCTCTCTTTTATTAGAGATCTTGGACACACTGGTGAGATCAAGGTTTTATCTGATGTAAATGTTAATCACATGCATCAACCATGAAGAACATTTGTTGCTATCATCAATAAGTGTTTAAGTGGAAAAACTAGTGCTCTGGAAAGTCTTTACTTGTCTCGTGCTCAAATTCTTTGGGGCATGTATCATAGCAAGAGTGTTGATTATGTCTACTTGCTTTGGTAAGACTTGGTGTATCAAGTGGAGAACAAGAACTCTAAGAAGAACAATGACATGTATTATCCATTATTCACCAAAGTCATTGTAAACTACTTCATGGCAAAGGATCTCTCAATACCAAGGAGAAATAAGATGTTTTGGCACTATGCCAGGGATGACCCCATGTTCACTACAATAAGGGTTATCTTTAAACATCAGGACACTTAGTTATATGGTGCACTTCTCCCTTAGCATTTAACCAATCAAGCTATGTTGGAGTCCGAAGCTTACAAGACTTATCATGCTTATGCTACTGGTGAGAAGATTCCAAAACCTAAATATGTAAAGAACAAAGATGATCCTGAATCATCTCCCAAGAAGAAGTCTGATCCAGCTTCTGAAGGTAAAAAACTCAAGACTTCAGCAAAGGTGTCTAAACCCGCCAAGAAGAAGCAACCTGCAACAATGTCAAAAGCAAAAGGTTTAAATGTGCTATAGGAGGTTGCATTATCTGAAGATGAACAAATGAAGTTGGCTACCAAGAGAAGCAAGACACAATTCAACAGCTCTCACGCCAGTGGTTCAGGTACAGATGAAGGAACTGGTGTCACACCAGGGGTTCCTGATGTACCTACATATGACTTTGAGAGCAGATTTCTTGGAAGTCTAGTGACGAAGATGATGATGATAATGATGATCAAGACGATGCCGATAATGAAGATGACAATGATTAAGAAGATGTCGATAATGAAGATGATGATGATCAAGACGATGCTGATAATAAAGATGATGATTGTTAAGAAGATGATGGTGAGTAGACTGATTCAGACAATGATGGTGATGACTTTGTTGATCCCAAGTTCTCCACTCATGATCAAGAAGGAAGACAAGATGAAGAAGATAACGAAGAAGAGGGTTCAGATCTAAGGGTTCAAACACCTTCTCATTGTGAATCCACTGATGATGAAGAAAGTGATGAAGTAACTCAAGGTGGCAATGTTGAAGGAGAAGAACTGAATGAAGAGACAGATGAAGAGGAAGAAGTGAATGAATTGTATAGGGATGTGAACGTCAATCTGGAAGGAAGAGATACTGAAATGACAGATGCACAACAGACTAATGTTTAAAGTACTCACGTAACAGAAGATACTTATGTGATCATGACAGCTGCTGCTCCTGAAGTTCAACAGCAGAGTTCTTCTATATCATCAGGCTTCATTTGAAACATGCTCAACCCGAATCCAGATACAGGTATTGACTCCATTCTTAATCTGAACACTGAGTCAACTTCTCTAGTAGATGTTCCCGTCTCTATGACTGTTGAAATGTCTCCTTCTTCTGCAACAACAATTCCTCCACCACCCGTTACTCTCATCCAACCTCTACAACAAACACCTGTTTCCACACTAACAATTGTTCTAAGTACCTCCCTACAAAATCTTCCAACCTTTGATTCCGTATTCAAGTTTGAAGATAGAGTAAAATCTTTGGAAGATAACTTTTCAGAATTCAAGCAGACAAACCAATTTGTTGTAGTTGTTTCTTCAATTCTTGGCATTGTTGATACATACCTTGCCAACAAGATGAATTAAGCGTCAAAATAGCTGTTCAATTACAGTCAAACAGACTTAGAGATGAAGCCTAAGCTAAAAATGTAGATTTCATCAACAAACTTTATGACAACATCAAGAAAATCATCAAAGAGCAAGTCAAAGCCTAAGTTAGGAGAAAAGTAACTAAGATTCTGCCACGAATTGAGAAGACAATAAATGAACAACTTGAATCTAAAATACTAACTCGTTCATCCAATGAAGCCAAGACATCTCATGCTGTAGCAGCTAACCTTTCTGAAATGGAATTGAAGAAAATTCTCATAGATAAAATGGAGAGTAACAAATCAATCCACCGATCCGATCATCAAAAGACTCTCTACAAAGCATTGGTTGACGCTTATGAAAGTGACAAACTCATACTTGACAGATATGGAGATACAATCATGATTATAAGACGTCGAGATGATCAAGATGAAGACGAAGAACCCTCTGCTGGATCAAACCTGGGGTCCAAGAGAAGAAGAGCTAGAAAAGAACCTGAATCAACAAGTGCACCAAAAGAGAAGACTTCCAAGTCATCTGGCAAGTCTAAAGAAGGGTCCAAATCTCATAATACGTCTACTGGCAAGTCTGCTCAAGCAGAGGAACCAATACACGCTGGCGAATACATAGAAGAACCCGCACATCAGGAGTTCGATACAGGATTTACTGAAGATCAACCTGTTGATGAGACCACTGATGTGTCGTTGTGAGTAAGTATTTTATGTATCAAATTTTACTATTTATTTTATGCCGACTATACCTAA
>BQNB010069409.1:0-33500 GCA_026074375.1 Tanacetum coccineum | reverse complement strand
AAACAAAACTCTCATTAAGGCTGCTAGAACTATGCTGAATGGATCAGTACTTTCTAAGCATTTCTGGACTGATGCAGTCAGAATAGCCTACTACACTCAAAACAGATCAATAATTGTCAAAAGACATGATAAAACTTCCTATGAAATATTCAGGGAAAGAATTCCTGATATCAGTTACTTTCATGTGTTTGGATGTTCTATGTTTATTCATAACCACAAGGATCATCTAGGAAAATTTCATGCTAAAGCTGATGATGGATATTTCTTAGGATATTCCTCTGTCTCAAAGGCTTTTAGAGTCTATAACACAATAAGACAACAAATAGAGGAGACTTATCATGTAACATTTGATGAAAGTATGGAAGCCATCAGGTTTACCTATTCCTCAGTAGATGAGATAGGAATTGATGATTCCTCTAGATATCCTCCTAATGAATTTCAAGAGGATGACCCATCTAGACAATATCAAGTAGATTCTGATGTCTCATACTACATCATTCCTTATAGACGTTCACTAATTGAAATTACCCAAGAAAATCATGCCCCTGAAGTAATTGCTCCTAATGAACCTGAAATACCTCACATTGAGGATGCTGAAGGTCCTTCTGATCTAATCAACACTTAAGGGACACATGAACAAAATGTTCAGAATGATAAAATGATCACTTAACCCACTGATGTACAATCAGGGAACAATACTAAATTTCATGTTCTATTACTGAACCTTTAGTCCCTGATGTCACTTAATCTCATATTACAAATCATGCCTCTACAAGTTCTCATCCTGTTCCTCAGGATAGATGGTCAAGAGATCAGCAAATTAAACTTGTAAATATCATTGGTGATCCTGGTGAAGGCATGCTTACAAGAAGCATGGGTGCCAAGCTTACAGCTGTCTCAGCTAGTGAATGTCTATTTGCTGATTTTCTCTCTGAGATAGAACATAAGAAGGTATCTGAGGCACTAAAGCACCTAGGATGGATTGATTCCATGCAAGAAGAACAAAATCAGTTCTACATAAACAAAGTATGGACTCTTGTTCCTCTCCGTTATGGAAAAATAGCCATAGGCTCCAAATGGGTATTCAGGATCAAGAAAGATGAGCATGGCACAACAACAAAGAATAAAGCAAGACTGGTTGCATAAGGGTATAATCAGGAAGAAGGAATTGACTATGATGAAACCTTTGCACCAGTGGAAAGGATGGAAGCCATCAGGATATTTATAGCTTTTGTCACATACATGAACTTTAAAGTTTACCAAATGGATGTCAAAAGTGCCTTCCTAAATGGTAAACTGAAAGAAGAAGTTTATGTCAAACAACCTCCTGGCTTTGAAAGTAGTGAGTTCACTTACTATGTCTGTAAACTTGACAAAGCTCTTTATGGACTAAAATAAGCACCAAGGGCATGGTATGAGACTCTCTCTACTTTCCTTATTCAAAATAAGTTTGTCAAAGAAGAATAGATAACACATTGTTTATCTATAAATCAAAAGGAGAATTTCTCCTTGTTCAAGTATATATAGATGACATCATATTTGGCTCAACAAGTTATAAACTTTGTAAACAGTTTGAGAAACTGATGACAAAGAAATTTGATATGAGTATTATGGGTGAACTCAGCTACTTTCTTGGATTGCAAATCAAGCAGGATGACAAAGGAATCTCAATTTGTCAAGAATAGTACACCATGAACTTACTCAAGAAATATGAAATTTCTGATAGTTCCTCAGTGAAAACACCCATGGTTCCTCCAAACAACATAGGTCTTAATTTAGCTAGAAATCAGTTAATGAGACCTCATACAGAGGAATGATTAGGTCACTGATATACTTGACTGCAACAAGGCATGATATCCAATTCTCCATAGTCCTATGTGCAAGATATCAGTCCAATCCAAATGAATCACATCTAACAGCTATGAAAAGAATCCTTAGGTATATGAAAGGTACTCCAACCCTCGGTATGTATCATCCAAAATGTTCATGCTTTGATCTCAAAGGATATTCAGACTCAGACTATGCTGGCTGTAACATGGACAAAAAAATCACTTCAGGTGCCTGTCAAATACTTGGTGGAAAATTAGTTTGTTGGAGTGCCAAGAAACAGTAGTCAGTGGCTATGTCCTCAGCTGAAGCTGAATATGTTGCTGCTGCCAGGTGTTGTGCAAGTATCCTATGGATGAAAAGTCAACTCAGTGACTATGATATCCATTATAAGATGGTACAGATCTTTTGTGACAACACCAGTTCCATTGCAATATCCAACAATCCAGTACTTCACTCAAGAACTAAGCATATTGATATTAGATATCATTTCATTAAGGATCACATCCTTAAAGAAGACATTGAGTTACACTTCATCCCCACTGAGTATCAGCTAGCTGATATCTTCAATAAACCCTTAGATGAACCTACTTTCACCAGACTAAAAGCAGAATTAGGCATGTTAAATATTGATTAATCAGTCTCCCTGATTAATCATTTTTAGTATGGTGAACATTCTTCTCCCTGAAACCATCTCCCTGAAACCCACATGAATCCTATGACACTGAGGGACACATTAAATGAAGTAACTAAATGCTCTAAGTATTTAATTACTTAATGTCCTAGGTTGGTGACTGAACACATTAAATAAGGAACAAATATTCCTTGTCTAACTATCATCCAATAGTCATGGGCCCCCACTTCTGATTTCACTCAATTAACCTAACATGCATTTAATGCTTAATCCCATGCACACAATCTATTCCCAAAACGACTAATCAAAAGACTCTTGACCGTTATCCACACGTCACGACTGTAAAAGTGAAAGACAACAGAACGGCTAAACTATAGCCGTAAAAGAGGGAATCGTGCAACTAGTGGGTTATAGCTTTAAATGAGTACTCAAAACAATTTTAACTTTTTCCAAAAATGAAAATTTTAAAATAATAAAAACCTTTTCACACACCCCCTATAAATACCTTTCATCAAACAAGAACACACACACAAATTTATCAAAGCAAACAAATTCTGCTCAGATTCTCTCTCAAAGCAAACGTGTGGGTGTTCTTTAATTTTTGGTAATAAAGCTTAATCTTAAACTTCATTTCAATTACTTTCAAAAGGTTGTTTTCTAGGTCAATCGTGTTCAACACAAAGATATCCATCTTCGTTTTGTCCCTTTTGATAACATATCACACATTTCACGGCAGCGATCAAGGTTGAAATAAGCTTGTGACCATCTGGTGTGTGATATTCTGACATTAGAATCTTTTGTTTTCAAACAATATTCATATCAAAATGGTAGAACAACAAACAATCAAGTATGCTCCTCAATGGACAAACATGACTATGGACAACGTGATTTTTCAGACCAACAATGTGGTGGGTAACTTTAACTACCCACCAAATGTGCCTGCCTACAAGCCCATAATGAAATTTTTGCAAAACTGTCCTTTGTACAATGCTTTTACCAACTGTCCCTCAATGGTCTATCAGAACTTTCTCAGGGAGTTTTGGAGCACTGCTATTACCTTTGACCCTTTTCCAACAACTGATGAGCCTGAGAAACGCCCACTCAAGGAATTCCTCATCAAGTTTTTAGTTTTAAATGGGCAAAGACATTTAAACCTTGACTTTCACATCTTTTGTTCATCAACTGGCCTTAATTATCACAATGGTAAATATGTTGATCATCCTACACCTAAGGTTGTGAAGAAAGAATTGTTCAACATTGCCATCAACCCGAGTTACCTGGACAAAACCCCAGTCTTGAAAAACTGGTTTCCCATGGCTTGGAGAATTCTCTTCACTTTTGTGTTTCAGGTTCTCAGCGGGAACTACTCATCCACTGAATAAGTCAACTCCATCCAGCAGCTTTTAGCCTACAGTCTCATCACTGGGACTGAGGTTGACATATGGGAGATCATTTACAGTGGTCTCGTAACCAAGCTACTGAACAAGTCTAGGCTAAAATACGTTTCATACCCTAGATTTATCTCATGTGATTTACAAGTGTTACTGGGATCTGAATACACTCAGGATAAAAAAAATTAGGTTTCTACCCCCCATCTTGAGTAACTCTAATTTTACAAAGGACCGATCCAAAGTCACTGATATTGAATTGATGGCCCATATTATTGTTGTAAACAATTAGAGGGACTCAGTGTCTCCACCTCCTTTGGCTGCAAAGCTAAAGAAAGGGAAGTCTCAGACTGTGGCTTCAACCTTACCCAAGTCACAAGGCCCTGGGGCTTTAGGAGCACTCTCTAAGAAGAGCAAAAGGCCTAAGTCCAAAAAGCCACCCACTAAGACCAAGGTAACACCACCTAAGCGCCAACGGAGGATTTTTAGCAACCCCGCTCAGTCTCCTCGGGCACCATACCTGATCCCCAAGATCTAGAGAGAGACATACAACTCGCTAGTACGGGATTGCCTTCCACACTCGATGAGGGCACTCGTCAATCAAAACCTTTGCCTGAGAGTACTACTACTCATCCCAAAGACTCAAGGGGAAACAAACAACCCCTTGACAGGGACATAACTTCCATGACTCCTGATGAAGGCACGAATAAAACCACGCCACGTCCTAAAGGGTTACTTGGGGATAAAGACTCATGGGGAAACCTACCACCCGCTGATATGGAACCAATACACACTCCTGTTGCTGATCCTTCAAGGACTGGTGCTAAGTACCAGGTGGATGAAACCCAATCCACTAGATTGAGGTACCGGTCCCTGACCAAAAACGAAGGCAAGACTTCTTCTGAAGTAGAGCCGGGTACTGAACCTTTACAACTCTAGACCTTTGTTGACATTCAAGCCTACCTGCTCTCTGAGGATGAATTAGATAAAGACAGTGATGAAGAGGAAATGCTTGCTGCTGGGGATGACATGGATGAGGATATTCAGGCTAATGAAGAAGTTAGAACTCCATCACCAAAGCAAGATGATGTGTTTCAAAAGCATTAAAGTTATAATGACTGAAAATACTAATTTTATTATAGGGAAACACACGGGTAAAAGTATAACCCGCGTATGTAGTATAACCTTTTAGGTAAGACCAGGTCATTCCACGGGATTGGGTATTCTAAGAAAAAGTTGATAATATTACGAAAAGGGGATTATCTTATAGACTATCAAGAATCTAAAGATAATAATTAAAATTCAAGTTATAAAGGAATGTTTGGTTGGGAAACAAAAGTGGAGATGGATAAACTTAGATAGATAATCGATTCATGAATTTAAGTATAATAGATTAAAGAAAAAGTTAGTTTACTTAAAAGATCGTCTACTTGTTATAATCAGAAATCCTTTCGGCCTTTACTTTTGATTATTAAAATGCTTTAAGGTTAATTCAAGTTAGGAAATAATAAATATAAACTTTCTTAACCAAATTCATTAGACATATGGTTAAGCATTAAACCTTTTTATACTCGGGTTAATAATCATTTTGTTAGCCAATCCTCACAAGGCTAAAATCTAGTTGTCATATACAAACAACATGGAAATCAAACATATAGCCGGAGTCTTTCGACCTATATCCAGACTAGTATGATGATCAAATGGTTATTAAAGAATCCAGGTATAAAAACATCAAGCTTATATTTAGTAAATTTCAAAATTTAACAGTTCATCCAAGTTTAATCTATATCACCCATATATTCCCTAACCAAACATGTTAGTCTACTCCATATTGATAAGAACAACACATAAAACAAGTATGATTGATTCAAAAGTCATGTTATAGAAATAGAGAAACGTGTTCATACCAAAATCAAATAGTAAATATTGGTCCTGCTTACAAGGTTTTTCTTCAAACGGAGATTACAATGATTTTGCAAATTCAACTATAGTAACAATAACAACTTCTAACACCACCTTCTAAGATCAAATAGTACTTCCCTTCCACTAGAACTTGGAATGTGATGAAGAATAAGGTCTATTCTTCAACAATTCCTTAGAATAATTCCCTAACTAGTGATTGTAGGTGTAGTGAAGAGAAGAATGATTGAATTTGATTCTTTGAGGAGCAAATTTCGTCCTCTATTTATAGCTAAACTCTCATCATCAGTTGGAGGAGTTGGGCAAGCCAAGAGTTGCTCAATAATGGCAATCATAATGATTTATGTGTAACTGTCAGGAAAGTCCGCCGCACTTCAAAATTTGTGCGCCGCACTTGGTGTTTAATTAAATGGCATTCATTTTGTTTAGAAGTACACCGCACAAAATAGATTGTGCGCCGCACTTTGGCTTTAATCATTAACTCCTCCTTGGATTCTCTTCTAGATTCTTCTTGTAATGACCGTTAGTGCAATAAACTAGATTTCTTTGCATCGTTAGTCCTTTTCTTCATATTTGGTCCTGATATGAATATTACACACAAACAAGCAAACTTTGCAATATATCATGCGTTAACGTATATATTTAGTGTATTTTTGAGAGATATTTTATGTATATTTGGAGCGTTATCAAATCCCCCCATACTTAGCTTACTGCTTGCCCTCAAGCAATCAAAGCGAAAGAATTTCTATAAATTTATGATCACAAGCATACCTAACGCGACAAAGCAACTCACGAATTTTTATAAATAAGATTCTTTTTCACACTCGCTCGATTTGGTAAAATAGATAGTAAACGGAAGTCACTCATACGCGCAGTCATGAAATGTTCAAATTACCATAGGCTTGTACAAGAAACTAAACTTCACCGACATGACGTAAGCACCAAACATAAACATCAAAAGAGGTAATATTATTTAGTGATAATACTTATTATTTGTAGAAAAAGGTTTAAAAGTAAATCATAATCCACTTTATCCGTAATTTAACCAACTATTCTCTCATATCATTCTTTTTTTTGATTCACTTCACATGGGGGAAACTTGCTTTCTCCCCATACTTAGGATAAGCACACTTCTTTGCATATATTAGCAACATTTAAGTTCTTCAATTCAGACGGATAAAATTTCAGATAATTTAATTAAAAATCTTCTCGAACAAAATTATTGGTTTAAGATCAGCCAGCGACAGTATTTCATAGTATCATTCAACATTACCGCACTGAGCTCATGACACCGAAACCTTGACAATAATGCATATCATATGCAAATACAGTTGCCCCAGTACTAGGTATTATTGCCTCATACCTACGATTCTCAATACAAATCGCCCGTTAAAAAGGTGCTCGAAAGAATTCGATTCAGACCTCGGACGGGGTTGTCAAACCCAATAGATCTATTAAATGTACTAGCATTCACCCCTACAGGGCAATTAACGGTTCATGAAATTAGGGACTTTGGCAATAGCGACTCATGCAAATAATTTCATAATCGGGTCAGGCATACCCTTCAAGCACTTGTGTTCCATTAGTAAAACAAATAATGTGTCCAAAACTCACGGTTTCATAAATAGATAATCAATGATCTCAATCATGTAGTAAGCAATTCAAGCTTTAATAAAATCAGTAGAAAACAACCATGTATCAAACATGTATTAGAAATCATGTGGTAGGCAAGTAAAAGCTTTAGTAAAAACATTCATGTAGCGCTCATATAGTAGGAATCAATAAGTTTACTAGTAAAACGAGCATGTATTCTCACCCCGAAAATAGTTATGAAAACCATTAAAGTAGAAAAGGTGGGGCTATGAACTCACCGAGAAGCAATGAAGTATCGGATAAGAGAATCACAACGAGTGAACAACGATGACAGCGATGCGAACATCATGATCAACAATGAAGAAACGAAGTCGAGAGATCCGAACCGCGACCTAAAATAATGGTGTGCGTATAAGAATATATTTATAAGAAAAATGCAAAAAAATGCATAAGTATGTAAAATATATATATTCCGACATATATGAAATCTTATATCGTAGAATCCATGAGTGCGCCCAACTTACTTATTTATTCCCACTAAAATGATTCGTCTTATGATTAACTCCATTTTAACCCATTCCGACTAATATGTAATTTTAATGAAAATTACCCGTTTTGACCCATCGTAAAAGATTATGATTTTATACATGAACAAAAGTGAAAGACTAACTTATTAATTGTAAATTTTAGTTTTAGTTAACATATTTTACGCATAATCATTTGGTAAAACACTAATTGAACATTAAAAGAATTTCGCTAAGTTTGACCTTTTATTATAAAATTTCTTAAGTCTGACCCGTCCAAAACGACCCGTTAAAATACATTTTCATGACTTGGACTCTAAAGTATTTTGATGTAAAACGACGTTTCGGACAACTTTTTAGTTTTGGCTGAGACTTGAATCTTGACAGAAATTGACCAAAATACCCTTTTCAGATTCTGCTGCAACTATTTATTTTTAGTAAAACGCAGCAGTTTGACCATCGGTTTTGACCCGCTATATCACGTTTTCGTAACTTTGATTAAAAAGAGATTTTATGTAAAACGTCATTCCGGAGAACTTTCGTGTTTTGCCGGAAGGCTCAAACGGAATCGAAAGTGCCCAAAATGGCCAATGAAAATCTGATCAGCAACATATTTTTAGCAAAATAGCTGACTGAAAACTTTGATTTTTCTAAACTTGTTTTCGCCGTAATTTCTTCGCTATTAAGAGTTACGGGGCGTGCCTTGGTTCGGATCGAAGCTTGGGACGACCTCTATCATAATTCCTAGGCCAAAATCAGTTTTAACAATTTTTGACTTACTCGAACCGACTCGCTAATTTTCTGCACAAAATAGGTGCTTTAAACCCCTTCAAACTTCAATTTTTCTCATGACACAACATCACAACTTCGCCTAACTAGTCTATCTCCGCCTATTATCATTACCATCAACAATCAAATCTCAAAAATGCCTCAAATGTGATCACACATGAATTTAATAGACTAGATTATACACATGCAATATTATAAAAATTAATGATCAAAAAGACTAAGAAGAGGTCTTTTGATACACCCATTAATTTCGCTGCACAACCGACTCAATTTCATGAAGACTCGCCTTCCACATCCTCAATCATTGTTGACGAACATGAGGCTTCTCCCATTAAAACTACATCTGACGAACAAACTTCTCCAATTTCTTTGACAAACGCTGATTAAGTCAATCAAGAAGATTCTGGTGATTTTAATGGCAACTTGGATTTTGTTCCATATAATGCTATAAGTCATAAGGAAATTGAATCCTCTACGGCTGCTCTAGAACAATCAAATGTGCAGAATTTCCACCAAGTACAACCCTCAACTCACATTTGGATAAAAGATCATCCTCTAGACCAAGTTATTGGTGACCTATCCAAACCTGTAATGACTCGTCAAAGGCTTCTAACAGATTCCGAGGTTTGCATGTATGCATTAACCGTAAGCACTATCGAACCAAAGAATATCAAAGAAGCTATGGAAAATCACAGTTGGATTGAGTCTATGCAAGATGAGTTGAATCAATTTGAGAGACTCCAAGTTTGGGAACTCGTTCTACGTCCAGAAAGAAAGAATATTATTGCTCTCAAATGGCTCTAGAAGAATAAGTGTGATGCTGAAAATATTATGGTTTGAAACAAAACTCGTCTTGTAGCAAAAGGATACAGGCAGGAAGAAGGAATTGATTTTGAAGAGTCATTTTCTCTTGTTGCTCGCCTTGAGGCCGTTCAGATGTTTATTGCTTATGCTGCTCATAAGAATATCACCATCTTCTAAATGGACGTCAATACGGATTTTCTCAATGGTCCATTGAAAGAGGAGGTTTATGTCAGCCAACCTGAAGGGTTTATTGATCTAGAATACCCAGATCACGTCTACAGGTTGGAAAAAGCTCTATACGGTCTTAAGCAAGAACCTCGTGCATGGTATGACAAATTATCTTCTTTCCTAATTAAACATGGATTCACTAAAGGTATTGTTGACCTGACTTTGTTCACACGACGTCACGGGGAAGACATATTACTTGTTCAAGTATATGTTGATGATATTATTTTTGGATCAACAAATCCAGATTTTTCAAAACGTTTTGCAAATCTAATGAAAAATAATTTTGAAATGTCAATGATGGGTGAACTAAAGTTCTTTCTTGGACTTCAAGTTAATCAATCTCCCCGTGGCATATTCATAAGTCAGTCACAATATGCTATTGAGTTGTTAAAGAAACATGGTCTAGATGAGTACGTCTCAATGAGCACACCTATGGGAACTGTGAGACTGGATGTCAATTTACAAGGCACTCCTACCGATCAAATAACTTATCGTCGTATGATAGGAGGGCTAATGTACCTAACAGCCAGTCGGCCAGACATTGCTTATGCTACTTTTGTATGTGCGCGCTATCAAGCACGTCCTACGGTTAAACACCTCAAAGAGGTTAAATGGATCTTTCGATACCTAAGACAATCTTACAACATGGGACTATGGTATTCGAAAGATTATGGATTTGAACTAATTGCATATTCAGATGCGGACCATGCAGGATGTAAAGATGACTATAAAAGCACATCAGGAGGATTGCAATTTCTAGGTAAAAAGCTCGTGAGCTGGAGTTCAAAGAAACAAGATTGTACTGCTATGTCAACTGCTGAGGCTGAATATGTTTCCTTGTCTGCCTGCTGTGCACAAGTCATTTGGATACGTACACAACTGCTAGACTGTGGATACGAGTACAACCGGATTCTGATGTATTGTGATTCCAAGAGTGCCATTGCTATCTCATGCAATCTGGTTCAGCATTCAAAGATAAAGCACATAGACATTCGATATCATTTTATTAAGGAACATGTTGAGAAGGGTACTGTGGAAGTTTACTTTGTCGGCACAAAATACCAACTTGCTGATCTATTTACTAAAGCTCTTCCTAAAGAACACTTTGAGTATTTGGTTCATCGCATTGGTATGAGATGTATGACTCCAACTCAGTTGGAATGTCTGACAAAGTTATCTTCTTGAAAAGATCATACATCGAAAACATGTAAATAATTTTTTCAAAAACAAAACAAAAATTGCAAACATCAAAAATACAAAAAGATTTGTCATATTTTTTTATAAAAAAACATATAATTTAAAGATCACATAATCCGAGGGGGAGTTCTTGCAAAACTTCATTCTTATACATAATTTCTGAAATTAAATGAAAACAATGATCTCTCAAATAAATTGACTTTGAAAAATGATATATTTTCGAGGGGGAGTTTTTATTTTAGAAAATTAAATTGGACTTTGAAAAACAAAAATCTTCATTTTTCGGACAAAGTGTTTAACATGATTTCGTTCCAAGGGGGAGTTTATGATAATATTGGTCAAATTTTGAAAAGTCATCATTACTCGAGGGAGAGTTTTTGAAAATTTCAAATCAAAATTCAGAAAATAAATGAGTTAAATTGAAAAAGGAAAACTACAGGGGCTGAAACTGTCATTACTCAAACTTTTATATTCGGTCACTATAAAAGGGAGAAAACCTTTTCTTTTTAATTTTTTATTCACCAAGTCCATTACCGAGTTTGAGAAGAAAATTCAAGAACGTTTTTCGAAGCTCATTACAGCGATCACTACTTTCTTTTTATCTCAAACGTAAGTTGTTATGTGTTTTGATTCAGATCTAACATGTTTTGAATTATCGAGTTTAAACTCGGTAAGATTCATAGATTACCGAGTTTGAGACTTATTGAATTTTTGATAAAAGCTTATGATCAAAGACGATAAAAATGAATGATTGTGTGGAGTTAACTAAACCATAGCTGAGAAAACATCCAGAAATATTAATTCGATGCTGAAATTGAAACTCGGAAAAGATTGATGTTTATCGAGTTTGCTTTGATTGTATTGTTTTTGGCGTTTAATAAAACTTAAATGGATCGAGTTTGGTTTTTAATCAGTCAAAGGGATTTACCTTTCATCTCTATTGTCTAACTCAGTAAAAGTCAAAACGTCAAACTCGGTAAAGTCAATAAGTCTAAATTCAGTAAAGACAAAAAGACAAAATCAGTAACAATGAGATTTGTGGATAAGTGAATGCTTTTGATGATTAATGCTCGAATGTCTGTGGAACAAAAAGATCTGTTTCTCATGTGTTTTGAAAACATCAAAATGATTGTGAAAAAGAAATCAAGTTTTAATGAATTCTAAGCATTGGGTCAAATATGTCTATTCATAATTGTTTAAGTGGTCTAAGTCATGTCCGGTTTTGACCGTTTTCTGCAATGAACAGAATGAGGAGTGAGTGACTTAGTGACCATTCAGTTGTGGATTTGTGATTGAATGATTCTATGTTATACGAAAAGTTTTTGTCACATGATTTCTGAAAAAGTTCTCAAAAATCTGTTAGTGTCAAAATGGTACTCTTTCATAAAAACGATTTTAAGAAGATGTATGATTTCTCTTTAAGTTTTCATAAAAGCGTCTTGATTAGAATCAAAAGAGAAATCTTCATCTTTCTTGAAAGAGTATCATGTCACAAATAATTTCTTGTGAGGATATTCAAAAACAGACAGAGAGAGCTAAATCCATACGCGAAAAAGCAAATCAAAAGTGTGTTCGAAAAAGAATTGCCAGAACACACAAAAATGATAAATCAAAAGAAAATTTCAAATAAAGCGTATGGCATGTGCTAGAAAAAGCAAGAACGAGCACATGAGAAACAAACTGATCAAAAATATGTTCGAAAAGAATTGCCAGAACATATAAAACAGATAGAGTGGAAAAAGACAAAAATGTCAAATGGATTTTTTGTTATCTAACATCTTCATTTCATTCATTCAGTAATCATCATGGCGCAACAGCAACATGCAGTTGATGTTCATCTAAACGAATTGTGTCCTCCAAACAAGAGATATGATCTAATGGATGCCAACAAGAAGGTTGATTTTGAAGAAGTGCAATGTCCACCTGAAAGCAAAATTCTGATGAATATCATCAAGGATCATCCGTTATGATTTAGCATTGCAGCTTCCTCATCAGTACCTTGGATCTATATGGCATAATTCTGACATACATTGAAGGAAGACAGATCAAAGTATAGGCTCACGTTTATGCTTGACAAGAAAATGCTTTCTCTTACACCGGATGACTTCAGAACAATCTTTCATCTACCACAAGCAACTGACAACAATCATGATAGTTTCGTTCCACCACCATCATTTTTAGACATGGTTTCATTTTACAAAAATGAGTTGGGTTTTACAATGGAGCTGAAGACATCATCAAGCTTTAAGAGAACTGGTCTTCTGCAGCTATGGCAAACAATGTGAAAGATATTTTTCAAATGCTTGACAACACGCGTAACTGGATGGGATCAACCACCGTTGCAGATAATGCAAATGATGTATTGCTTTATCAATAACATTCATGTTGATTATGCGGAGCTACTATGGGAAGGACTTTATTATTCTCTTCATCATCCAACATCTTCGATTCCTTATCCCAGATTTACTAAGATCATCATTAGTCATTACATGACTAATTTTCTTGAGATCTCAAGGCATGCTAGAGACATATATCACAATCTGAAAGATAATGATATAATGAAAAATATCTTTAATTCAGGAAGACACAATAATAGAGTTGGAATGAAGATTCCAGACTGGATGATCTCAGACGAAATGAAGCACACAGAGCATTATCAGATGTATGCGAAGGTGTTTGGGATAGATGTTCCTCTAACTCAGTCACAACCGACTGAGTCTACCCAAGGAACGCATAGGACACCTAGCGCCCCTAGGTCACCTAACCCTAAAGTGGATGCAGGAGAGTCAAGTGCTCCAAAACGGTCAACTGTGATTCATTTTCGTATTCCTCAAAGGAGATCCACACGTCTTACTCTACCAGCTCCAGTGCCAACCATTGACAAAGCAGATGAGATGATTTTACAAGACACACTACAAGTAAGTCTTGCTGAGTACAAAAGTCGAAAAGAGCAAGAAGCTAGAGAAAATGTAGAACTGGTAAACAAGCACTTGACATCCGAGGAAATTGAAAAGATGATGGACGAACCAGAAAATTTTATTGATGATAGTCCAATCCCTAGGAATGATAATCAACATATTCCCGGCACTAGGTTAGAGCCCAAGAGTGATAAGGAAAGTCTGGAGGTGGAGATTACTAATGTTATAATACCTGTGAATGTTAATGAAGAAGAGGAAATAACTAAATAGGTGTATGAATTAAAGCAAATGGAGAAAGGGAAGATTGTAGAGGAGTCTAGGAGTAAACCATCCCCCACACCAATTAGATCTCCTAGGATTCATACTGATCTCATATCTTTGGATACTAAGAAACTCTAGGAATTGACGGAAACTGATACTACACCTACACCATCATCAAGTTCACTCAACACCATGTTAATTACCATCAACCGACTTCTATCATTATTCAAAGCCAAACCTGCTCGTTTTAAATGTTACAAGAGTTTCTTTCAGGAGTTACAGGGTCGTTATGGATATTTGTTTGAGCATTTGAAAGCAAAGTTCTTTTCAAGGAAGTCATTTGATACTCTTGTTGTTCATCTCCAGGAAGTAATGGTTGAATCTCTACCCACGATGGTATATAAGCATATCAAGGAGCAAGTAGCGAAGTAAGTTCCTGAGCATGTTAAAGTTCAAGTTCCAGTGTATGTTGCAAAAGGGCTGCTTTTGGAAAGGAAATAGAATAAAGAAGAGACTGATAAGATGATTGCTAAAGCCATGTTACAGGAGCATGGGAGATTACAGGCTAAAATTTCATCACAAATTCAACAAGCAATTGATAATCACATTCCTTCTCTGGTTGATAAGTCCGTAAGAAATTATATGTCTGGACATATTCTCCATGTTCATCCAGCTCAACCACAAACAACATCTGTTCCTGAACAACAATATCGACTGTATCTTTCAATGAAAAACAATCCTCAGTTGCAGTAACAGGACATAGCAATATGGCTGGCACTTCAGATGAAATTTGAGACACTTCAGGTACTTGAAACTACTTGTAGAACTTCTGCCGCTGGCCCAAGAGATCAGGAGGACTCTCATAATGATGCTCCTCCTGATAGGGAGAATAGTGCAAAGCGGCAGAAGACATCTGAGTACAAATCATATGTGACTAGAGAGTCGTCTGGACAGGTTAATGAAAGTGAACAAAGTCCATCATCTTCAGGTAATCAAGAGCAAGTTGATGATTATGATTTTTGGACTGAGTCGTATGCTTCAGATGATGATGAAATACCGACGAAGCAAGTATCACAAGACATTATGGAAGAAGTGTCACTAACTATTAATGAGGCAGAGCAAAAGAAAATTATTGTTGAGATGTTGAGACAAAGATGTACTTCAGGAGATGAGCATCAATATCATATTGATCAGATGAAGAATTTCTTGAAAAGTGACATTGTTTGGGAAAGCAGAAGGAAATTCTTGCATCTCCACATCCATGAAAGACCACACCTTTAGTTCAAAGTTGTCAAAGAGATCCTGAAGCTCCAGCATTGTCTCTGATAAATTGATAAGTGTAAAATACACATATCCATTTGTACCTAAAATAACCCAATTAAACCCAAAACAGACCAAAAATGGCAAAAATATGCTTGTATTTGTGTTTTGTGTGTGCAGGTACGGATATATTAAAAATCATAAGAAAACAGTACCAAATGGGCAAGCACGGGCACGAGAATCAGAAGAGAACAAAAAGAAGCCAAAGAATCAAAGCCAAGGCCAGAAAGTCAAAGACCTCAGTCAAATCTAGTCAAAGAAAAGTCAACTCATGGTCAACAGAAGTCAACCACTACAAGACAAAACCTCACAATAATCCAATTCCAGTCCCTCAAGTTCATAGATGTCCAAAAATGACCCCTCGCCTCTTATTGGGCCCTTAAAACCTTATTGGGCCTTAAATACCCTAAAAATCCTCACCCGGATCCATTTGGCCCAAAAGCACATTTAAAAGCCCACTTAGCCTAGCCCATTTCTCCTTTTAATAAACCATAAAGGCTAGTTTTGCAATTTCCGAAAGTTGTTTATAACTAGAAAAAGAGAAAAGAAAGACAAGGACCATTTGTGTAATATCCCAAAGATATAACAGTTTTAACTGTCAAAAAATGGGCGCGGAGCTTTTTTTTATACTATTCATCGTCACTTACGTTTCACTAGCCAGGGTAAAACAAAGGGCAAATGAAAATTGAGGGCTTTAATGGTCAATTCATAAGGTCTACATCAATAGTCGAGTGGTCAAATCAGTCTTCCACCAGGGTTTCCATCTAGCTAACAAAATCTCAAGAGTAGGGCCACGTCAGCAATGGGAAAGCACAAGGGGTATGGGGTTATTGTACTAAACACACTCACAAACTAGCACAAGCATGTCACATCAACAAATGACAGCTGCAATCCATGTGAGTGTGTTATTGATGCCACGGCTCAAATCTTTGCTCCAATGAATAATGACAATGAGTGGTGAAGATTGAAGGACTGAAGAGTAAGGCAAGGCATCCTAGAAGCTTCTTTCAACACCTATAAATAGGGCCTCACTCTTCACACACATAGACGTAGCTTTTAGGATAGATTTTAGCTTAATTTCGTATTTTTCTTAAATTTAATTTTCCTTAAAATATTTTGTAATCCCTTTTTTTATAAGTAATGTAAATCATGGAACTTTCATTAATGAAATTAGTTTAAGTCATTATAAGCTCTCTTTACTTTTTAGTTAAAAGCTCTCTTAATAAGCCAAATTGTCTCAATAAGCTAATAAGCTTATTTTAAGCTCTTTCAGTCTATAAGCTGAAATAGAGCTTATTTTAATTCAGTATTAATCTTACCTAAACCTTAAATCAGTTTAACTTACATTTATCATGGACCTTATTGGATATAAGCATTTTGTAAGAGGAACTTAACTTGGAAGAGAATCCCATGAACTATACCCCTGTTGTTGGTAGCTTAATTTAAATAAGCTAGGGAGCTTTAGCTGCCAAATTTGGTACCTCGTTGTATAGTAGCTAAGGTTAAAGTACAAGTTTCCTTTATCTCCATTGCTTTTATAATTTGCATTTACTAGTTCATTAGAATAGATCTTTATCATTAATTGCCTCATTGCATGTTAATTTTTGTAGCGCTTATTGACTTATTGTGCCTTAGTTATCTCTTCTAAGTGCTTAGTATTTAAACAACATCGTTCATCTGTTTTTAGTTTAATAGATATTAAACTTAGATTTTCAAATTTCTGTCTAAAAAACCTAAAACCACAAAAATTAAATAGCATAGTAATTAATCTTTGATTTTCTAGTTAAATTCATCCTGTTAAATCATGTTTATTAAGCTTGTTTTTAAAGCTAAAAAACATCCTGGTAGTTTAATACTTGTTCATTAGATTCACTTTAACAGTGCTTTTCCCTCAAAACTGTTAAGGTTCTGAAAGTGGTTTTGGAAAATAGCATCTGTTGACCTCCATTAAGTCAAAGGCTCTTGTGCAAAACACTTGAGTCAGTTTTAATATCACTTAATATCAATAGGAAAACGAATTTCAAAAGTTAGATTCTAATTTTCAAAAGGATATGGCTTAATTTTTTTCCTCTCAACACACCACGGTAAACTTGTGCCAATTTTTTTTTCTTCTTGCTTGTGAAATTTTGATCCAAAGCCCTTAAGGCTTGGATTTTGCTTGCATTGTGTTTATACACACAATTTGAGTGTGTTTAAGGTAGTGGTAGTCACTAGGTTAGCCTGCACTTTTGATTTTTACTAGTGTCAAGTGCATCAGTACTAACTAACAGTTAGTACTGCTGTCACTTTTAAGCTTAGTTTATAGCTTTTAATCTTAGGATTTAGAGATCCATTCTCTTATACGTTATAGTTATAGAAGAAACTTAAAGTAAAAATTAGGCTTAACTTTCATCTTCCCAGCTTATTACTTTATACATTTTTAGCTTAAAAGTCACAAAAAATCTAAAAAGACCAAAAACCAGTAGTTAATAATGATACTTAGATTTGAATTCTAGCTTATAGAGTTAGATTTTATTGTTTAAATAAGAAGTTTGTTAGTTGATTTATAAGTCTTGATAAGCTCAGTTTCTACTTTGGCCTTTTAAGCATTTAGCTTTTCTAAATTTTTAGCTTTTTGAGTAGTTTCCTGAGTATGTCACTTTCATCATAACTTTCAGTGGTCTTTTAGTAATTTAAGCTCTATTTTCTTTTCATTTTTAGATTAAGCAAGTCATAAGCTATTTAGAACACTTTTTCTTTTTCGAATTAAGCTTAATTTGAGCTTTTTAGGGCTGTTTTAGTAAACCATAGCCAAACCCCTACTTACTGTGACAACAGCTTTGATAAGCTGTTTTAGAGCTTATTACTTAGTTTTAGCTTAAGTCCCTTTTATTAAATTAGCTTATTTTAGTGTCCTTTTTAATTTCTAGCATTTAGTTTTTCTTAAAAGTCAAAAACTAAAAAAAATAGCTAAAAAAGGAGGTTGCCACAGACTCGTACCCACGACCTCCCCACACACAACACACAATCCTTACACCAGTTGCTACATTAGCAACATCCATTCATATAACAACACAAATAAATACTAGTACACGTTGTTTCCATTTTCTATATATAAATAATGCCGTTATTATAACATAAAAAGCTCCATTTGAGGGCTTATTCGTTAAGCAATTTGGTTTTTCTTATTTTTCTTGTGTTCCTGCTAGTGTCTAAGATTATCCCTGAATTGTTTAGATTTTTCCAGCTTAAATTTTATTTTTAATCAATTTTCGAAAGATAAAATCTTATAAAATCAAATAAAAAATAGAAAAAAGTTTCAAAAAAATAATTTTTAGTTTTATAAAAAATAGCTTTAGGTTTACATTCAGTAAAATCATTTTCAACACTTTTAGATCTTAAATTTCATTTTTGAGTTTTTTATTTTAAATTTTAAAAATATATATTAAAAATAAAAATAAGATTTCTTGCTTTTAAAATAATATTTTTAGACTTTTCTAATCTTAAAAATCATTTTTCCAAATTTTTAGTACTTAATTTGCTATTTTTTAAGATTTAATTAGATTAAATAGTTTTAAATTCATAATAAATTCAAAAATAGTCAAAAAAGTGTTTTTCTTTTTCCTAAAATTTTATTTTGTCCTATCTTAGTTTAGAAAGTTTAGTTACACATTATTAGGAGTAAAATCTTAGTTTCCTCTTTGCTTATTGTCGCATTTTATTTATTTGTTTTCCGTATTTGTTAAGTGCTTTAATTGTTTTAAATTGCTTGTTTTTAATTAGTAGATATAGAAAACCCAATCAATCTTCGAACCCATTCCATTCAATATCCAATATCAAGCGAGGATTCAATTTCTCAAATCATTGGGAAAACGACCCGGGAAATCATACTTTCCGGTAAAGATAAAAAGTGACATTGTTTGGGAAAGCAGAAAGGAAATTCTTGCTTCTCCACATCCACGAAAGACCACACCTTTAGTTTAAAGCTGTCAGAGAGATCCTGAAGCTCCAGCATTGTCTCTGATAAATCAAGATCTTTTGTATTTGAAGAAAGGAAATTCAGGGCCTGAGAAGATAGTGTTGTCACTTCACAAGTTTCCTGCAATTATTTTCAATGATGTTGATATCGAAGAACGGACTTCCAGATGGGTGAATAAGTGTGTAAAGAAATTTAATCCTTATGCTCGGTATGGTGTTGAACATTGGAAGAATCCTCATGCAAAGATCTTCTACATAAAGAGGCAGAAAGAGCCTGGAAAACCAAAGGAAGTTGTTTATTCGAATTCAAAGATCATTCAAGTTATCAAGACGTACTGGGAACTGGGCCATGAACACAAGTTCATCACAGAGATAGTTGCAAGAAGAGCCAATGAGTGCATAGTGTCAATTACCGAGTCTGATTACAAGAATCTCAATAAGAATGATATTGAGGATATCTACTTGCTGATCATGAATGGCAAGGTACCTGATTATGCAGAAACAGGTCTGCTGTGGTCTTTATCAGTTTTTATCAGAAGCTCAGTGATATGGGAGAGAGTGCATGACTTTCAACTTGGAATAGAAAGCTATCAACAGAAGGTTAATCTTACTGCACCAACAATATCTTTCCCAGGAATTGAAAAGCACAAAATGTTCTCCATCATCTATGAGCCCGTGCATGGAATAATATACAAGAATAGCAAGAAAGAGAAAAGGGTGATGAGACATTCAGAGATTCATAAGTTTTGTGATGCAACACTAAACAGAGTATTAGAAGGTCTAAAGAGTTACAATAATGATGTTAAGTATGGCTATAAACAAAGAGATCTTACTGAAGATGAGGTTGAGTATTTGAAATTGTTTGAAGAAGAAATTGAAGTGAGATTGAAGTATCACAACCAGATGAGAAGATGGGAGATGTATGTGAATGGAAGACCACTTGGACCACGAAGGGAACACCCAGAATAATCGACCCTTAGGGGGAGATTGTTAGGTTCAAGAAAAGTGTCAATTATGTGGTTTTATTATATTTAGTCATTAGTATTTATTTTGTTAAGAATAATGTAGCTTGTAATAAGGTTTATTATGCTAAAAGTAAGAAATAGCATAATTACCAAAGTCTAGGGACTAGAAGTGAAACATTAGAAAAATAAAGGAAGGGAAGCTTCCTTTCCTCTCCTATAAATACCCATCTTAATCACCATTAGGGGTTAAGCCTTGTAATAATCTTTTCCATTTTCGCCTCTATTTCATATCATTTAAAAATTAAATACTTGCCTTCCTCTACTATTCTCTCTAAGATTTCATTAATGATCACGTATGATTCAAGATAAACAAGACCTATCAGCGAATAGACCATCAATGCCCAAACTATCATGGACCGTCAATTGCTTAACCGACGAACTGGTTGAGTAAGCGCGAATGTTGTAAATAGATCTATTAGGACTAATTATCCTTATCCGGGTGAGTAACACTCACTACCCACGGGGCTCCTGATAAACGGATATATACCATGTCGGATTTCAGTAGGTGATCTTGGTCAGATACCTTTAGGGCAAAGTAATTCTATTCGGCATATTAAATGCTTCCTTTTAAATTGAGCTTCAGTATCATGAGCTTAGTACAATAGTAGATCTCTTTTTATGTGAAGTTGTATCTCCTATAACTGTCATGTGCGTACTGTAAACTTGTGGTCCACTCTTATATTAAATTCAAACCAATGAATTCACCAACTTTATGTTGACCGTTTTAGCATGTTTTTCTCACGTGCTTAGCTATGGATGTCTTTGCTTTCTTGTTTGTGTTACCTTGCATTGGACCGATTTTCAAGAATTATTATTATCTATGTTAACATTGTTGTCAAACTTTAAAACCTTTTATTCGCTTCCGCATATTATCGTTGGGCCTATGTAAAACTTTAACTATTTTAATCAAACCATACGATGTTTGAATTTACACGTACCAATAGAGGGTCGTCCTTTGTAATTTGTGCAATGTGTATTAGACGTCACAAGTCAGCTCCCCATAGGACAAGTGTTTTCGACCAGGCTCAGTTAGGGGGCGTACAGATTGGTATCCAGAGCCAGGTTATAGAGAACCAGTAGTGTAATCTTGGTCTGGGCTATAACCAGTATTGATCCTAGTTCTTAATCCATCTTACACATAAATAATATATTATATATATAATATATATATATATATAAATATATAAACTATATATATTATATATATATATATAAGTACTATTCTATTATCATATTGAGCCTTATTTACGTTATTTTACATTTTGCCAAATCATATTTTTGCATCTGCTTATCCTTCTTCGACTTTGCTTGCACGTTGCATGGTTCAATAAAGAGATATTATATAAACTGTGGCTTGAAGCAGTCATTGATGCTCTATTATTTCTATTTCATCTGATTCAGTCTGAGAGAGCATAGGGCTCACATGCCCAATGAGTGATGTCTCATTGGTGCATCCTTGTATTATCCCTGTTTTCCTTGAGGTCCCTACTTGTTCCAGCTTACCCTATCGTTGCACCGGAGTAGGGAGGTGGGGGCAGTTCCATTCGTTTCACCTACCGGAGTACTTGATTTAGTGGATTATTCATCTTCTTCTGATTCTGATCCATCAGAGGATTCTTTACCTCTCGCACCAGATTTGCCATTGGTTTCACCCTTTTTGTGTTCTGATGACTCGGAGGTGGACGGTGAGTCCGAGCCTACTGAGTAGAGACCCGAGAGGCATAAGTCTCTTACACCATCATCTGAGTTTCCACTTGCACCTATTGTTGCCCCACCCGGGATTCTTCGACGGCCAGCGATTCTTGTCTGACCCGGTGAGGCTATTCCCTTCGGTCGATCTTATCGCACCCACCTCAATGGGCCGTGTAAGTTGTTGACTGTGAGAAAGAGAGTTGGACCCATTCCTGCTCGTAGACTTGCATGGAGATGTATATCTCATCATTCACGGGACCATCATTCTTCACCAGACTCATCTTCTTCAGGTTCACCTTTAGATCATTCCTTATCTGGACATACACCACCAGACACCACTGATGCTGATACATCTACACCACTGAGATTTGTTCATCGATCACTTGCTAAGACTCCACGATGTAGTGAGGCATTGAGACGTTGGAGGTCTGCACCATTGTCTACCCCTTACCCACCGACTACATCAGAGTCATCCTTAGTTTCATCTTTTGAGAGGTCATTGGATTCATCCCCACCTTCTTTTAGACTATCTCGCAAGAGATGTAGGTCCCCTACTGCTTCAGTACCATCACCTACTCATGATTAGAGGTTGATAGCCCCTACTCCTGCTAATCTTTTACCACATCACAAGAGGTTTAGAGATTCATACTCACCAGAGGATAGCGGAGAAGAGCATATGGAGGTGGATACTGCTAATGCAGAGGCTGTTGCAGATGTAGGTATTAGTGATTGAGTAGTAGATCACACTGAGGATGGTGTAGGTATGGGAGTTGAGATTGCTGCTAGTGATGTTAGGGAGGAAGATGAGGAGTTTAAGGCAGAGGCTAGTGTGGCAGACATAAGAGAGATCGTTGTAGATCCATTGGCTATTGGTGATAGTTCGGAGTCTTCTAGAGGAGGTATTCCTGATCTTGAGGATACCATTTATGATATAGTTCACTACATGTCAGATGTTCGTATTGATAGGATTACTAAGATTGATACTACTCATAGACAGTTGGAGACTAGTCAGTTGGTAGCTGGTGGAGAGAGAGAGCTAGTTTGGTTGAGAGGATTGGGAGTTTAAGACTGGAGTACCTAAAGGTTCGAGCCATGTTGAGTATAGAGAGAGATCGGGTGGACAGTCTTCGTTGGCACATGGTACTTTCGTAGGAGGAGTTTCATCAAGTTCTTAGGGATCGTGATGATATTCGAAGGAGACTTAGGAGGTTGGAGTCGTATGTTGAGAGGCATTTAGGTTTTCGCCTTAGACTAGTAGTACCATGATCATGTAGGACATTAGACTAATGGGTAGGTCTATATGTTAGTAGTAGAAATAATCATAAATCATGTACCTATTTTGGATTGGCTGTAACCGAATTATACTTTTGTTCATGAAATAAAAAGCTTGTTTTGATTCTCTCACGTATTCATCTTCATTGTTATTTACCTGTTCTGGCAAAACATGTTCTATTGTATTTTACTATATGGACCTTATTTGCCATTTATAGTGTCTATATCTCGTATCGAATTTCACCGTGTGTTATGTCTTGTGACTCAGAACAATGACTATCACTCACTCCGGTATGACCCCTAAAGAAATCGAAGAACTCGTTAACCGACGTATGGAAGAAGCATTGGCTACTTATGAGGAAGCCCGTGTTGCTAACGCTTTCGAGGCTGAAAATCAAAGCCAAAATGGCAGTGACGGTGATAATGGAAATGGTGGAAATGTAAATGGTGGAAATGGAAATGGTGGAAATGAAAATCCAAATGAGAATGGTAGAGGTGATAGGCATGTTGCTAGAGAATGCACATACCAGGACTTCATGAAGTGTCAACCACTCAACTTCAAGGGATCGGAAGGAGTTTTTGGTTTGATAAGGTGGTTTAAGAAGATAGAAATAATGTTCCATATCAGCAATTGTCTAGAGAAATACCAAGTCAAGTATGCTACGTGCACCTTGTTGAACAATGTATTAACTTGGTGGAACTCACATAAGAGGACTATTAGAGTTGAGGCTGCATTCACCATGTCATGGAGAGAACTCATGAAGTTAATGGTTGAAGTGTACTGCCTAAGAAATGAAATTCAAAAGATGGAATCTAAACTTTGGAATTTGACCGTGAAGAACAATGATTTCGCTGCTTATACTCAGAGATTTCAAGAGTTGACTATGATGTGCACCAAGATGGTCCCCGAGGAGGAGGATCAGGTTGAGAAATTTATTGGAGGACTCCTCGATAACATCCAAGGGAATGTAATTGCTGTTGAACCTACAAAACTTCAAGATGCTTTCTGAATTGCTAATAACTTAATGGACAAAAAGTTGAAGGGATATGCTGTGAAAAATGATGAGAACAAAAGAAGATTAGAGGTCAATCATAGAGACAACCGTGAACAGTAGCCACCATTCAAAAGACCAAATGTTAGAGTTCAGAATGTGGCGAGAGCCTATACGGTTGGCAACAATGAGAGAAAACCGTATAATGGACCGTTGCCTCTTTGTTAGAAGTGTAAGCTTCACTATGAAGGGTCATGCACAGTGAGATGTGGGAAGTGCAACAAGGTTGAGCATTTGACCCAGGTTTGTAAGGTCGCAAATTCCACTACTTCTACTCAAAGGGGTCAAGTAGTGAACCAGAGAGTTTTAACTTGTTTCGAATGTGGAAGGCAAGGACACTACACGAGTGATTGCCCAAAGCTGAAAGATCAAAACTATGGAAATAAGGCTGGAAACAAGAATGGTGTTGGTAAAGCAAGAGGAAAAGCATATGTGCTAGGTGGAGGAGACGCTAACCCCGATTCAAATGTCGTCAAGGGTACGTTTATTCTCAACAACCATTATGCTTTTGTATTATTTGATTTGGGTGCCGATCGAAGTTTCATGTCGACTACTTTTAGTACCTTGCTTGATATAACCCCCGATACTTTAGACTTTAGCTATGCTGTGAATTATACGACAGGAGAACTTCTGAAACTAATACCATACTTAGAGGCTATATGTTAGGATTATTAGGCCACCCATTCAATGTCGACCTAATGCCAGTCGAACTTGGAAGTTTTAACGTCATCATCGGCATGGATTGGTTAGCGAACCATCATGCAGTAATCGTTTGTGATGAGAAGATCGTACGAATTCCCTATGGAGATGAAGATTTGATAGTTAAAGGTGATAGAGACTGGAAAGGAGAGAAGTTAAAGTTGAGCATTATATCGTGCACTAAAACTCAAAAGTATATTGAGAAAGGATGCCTAATTTTCTGGCAAAAGTGACAAAGAAGGAAACCGAAGACAAGTCGGAGGTGAAGCGACTTGAGGACGTGCTGACTGTATGGGATTTTCTGAAGGTTTTTCCAGAAGACTTACCTGGATTACCGCCAACGCGACAAGTTGAATTTCAAATCGATTTGGTCCTTGGTGCTGCACCTGTAGCATGCGCACCATATAGATTAGCACCGTCAAAACTGCAAGAATTGTCTACTTAATTGCAAGAACTTTTTGACAAGGGATTTATAAGACCGAGTTACTCACCCTGGGGAGCTCCGGTCTTGTTTTTCAAAAAGAAAGATGGATCTTTTCGGATGTGTATCAATTACCATGAACGGAATAAGCTGACTGTAAAGAATCGATATCCACTTCCAAGAATCGATGACTTATTTGATCAGTTGTAAGGATCAAGTGTCTACTCGAAGATCGACTTGAGGTTTGGTTATCACCAACTCAGAGTTCGTGACGATAATATTCCAAAGACAGCGTTTAGGACTCGCTATGGTCACTACGAGTTCCAAGTAATGCCTTTTGGATTGGCAAACGCACCGACGGTATTCATGGATCTGATGAATCGGGTGTGCAAACCGTACTTAGATAAATTCGTGATTGTTTTTATTGATGACATCTCGATATACTCCAAGAGAAAAGAAGAGCATGCGGAACACCTTAAGTTAATCCTGGAATTGCTTAAGAAGGAAGAATTGTACGCCAAGTTTTCAAAGTGTGATTTTTGGCTGTCGAAGGTACAATTTCTTGGTCACGTGATCGATAGTAAAGGCATTAACGTGGACCCAACTAAGATTGAGTCAATCAAGGATTGGGCATCGCCCAAGACTTCGACAGAGATTCGTCAATTTCTAGGTCTTGCTGGCTATTACTGACGATTTATCGAAGGTTTCTTAAAAATTGCCAAGCCTATGACGAAGCTGACTCAAAAGAACGTGAAGTTTGATTGGAGTGAAAAGGCAGAAGCTACATTTCAACTATTAAAGCAAAAATTATGTAATGCACCAATTTTGGCTTTACTCGAAGGAAGTGAAAACTTCATGGTTTACCTATGATGCTTCTCATAAAGGATTGGGTGTAGTTTTGATGCAAAGGGAGAAAGTCATAGCGTACGCGTCACGCCAACTCAAGATCCATGAGAAGAATTACACTACACATGACTTAGAGCTTGGAGCTGTAGTGTTTGCTCTTAAAATGTGGAGACATTATTTGTACGGCACGAAATGCATTGTGTTCACTAATCATAAGAGTTTGAAACATATTCTAGATCAGAAAGAGTTGAACATGAGACAACGTAGATGGTTGGAGTTGTTGAGCGACTATGACTGCGAGATTCATTATCATCCAGGAAAGGTGAACGTGGTGGCAGATGCCTTGAGCCGAAAGGAACGGATTAAGCCACTATGAGTTCGAGCTTTGGTTTTGATGATTGGTCTGAACGTTCTTGTGCAAATTTTAAATGCTCAAGTTAAGGCCAGAAAGGAAGAGAATATTGGAACCGAAGATTTGGGTGGTATGATTAAGAAGATAGAGCCACGCGCTGATGGAACGTTATGTTTAAGGAATAGAAGTTGGATTCCCTGTTTTGGTGACTTAAGAGACTTGATTATGCATGAATCTCATAAGTCAAAATATTCAATTCATCCTGAATCGGACAAGATGTATCAGGATTTAAAGAAACTATATTGATGGCCGAATATGAAAGCAGAGATTGCCACTTACATCAGTAAATGTTTGACATGTGCCAAAGTCAAGGCCAAATACCAAAAACCATCCGGTTTGTTGGTTCAACCTGTGATCCTAGTGTGGAAGTGGGAGAACATTACTACGGATTTTGTTACTAAGTTTCCAAAGACATCGTTTAGTCAAGATACAATTTGGGTAATTGTTGATCGACTCACAAAGTCTGCTCATTTCTTACCAATAAAGGAAACCGACTCAATGGAGAAGTTGATAAGACAATACTTGAAGGAAGTAGTCTCACGACATGGTGTGTTAGTTTCGATTATTTCTGATCGAGACAAAAAATTTACATCTTATTTCTGGAAATCACTAAACGAAGCACTAGATACTCAATTGGATATGAGTACGGCTTACCATCCATAGACTGATGGTCAGAGTGAGACAACCATCCAAACCTTAGAGGACATGCTATGTGCTTGTGTGATTGATTTTGGGAAAGGATGGGATAGACACCTACCTTTGGTAGAATTTACTTACAACAACATCTATCATACTAGTATCAAGGATGCATCGTTTAAAGCTCTTTACGGCTGAAAATGTAGATCGCCTATTTGTTGGGCTGAGGTTGGAGACGCTTAGCTCACTGGCCCGGAAATTGTCCATGAAACAACTAAGAAAATCATTCAAATCAAGAAGAATATTCAAGTTGCACGAGATAGACAGAAGAGCTACGCCGATAGGAGATGTAAGCCGTTAGAATTTGAGGTTAGAGACAAGGTCATGTTGAAAGTGTCGCCATGGAAAGGGGTGATACGTTTAGGCAAACGGGGGAAGTTGAACCCTCGCTATATTAGACCTTTCAAGATTCTCGCTAAAGTGGGAACACTTGCTTATCGACTTGACTTCCCAGAGCAATTAAGCCGAGTTCATAGCACTTTTCATGTTTCCAATTTAAAGAAGTGTCTCATAGACGAACCACTATCTATTCCATTGGATGAGATCCATATTGAGCATTATATCGTGCACTAAAACTCAAAAGTATATTGAAAAAGGATGCCTAATTTTTCTGGCAAAAGTGATGAAGAAGGAAACCGAAGACAAGTCGGAGGTGAAGCGACTTGAGGACGTGCTGACTGTACGGGATTTTCTGAAGGTTTTTCCAGAAGACTTACCTGGATTACCGCCAAAGCGACAACTCAAATTTCAAATCGACTTGGTCCCTGGTGCTGCACCTGTGGCATGCGCACCGTATAGATTATCACCGTCAAAACTGCAAGAATTGTCTACTCAATTGCAAGAACTTTCTGACAAGGGATTTATAAGACCGAGTTACTCACCCTAGGGAGCTCCGGTCTTGTTTTTCAAAAAGAAAGATGGATCTTTTCGGATGTGTATCAATTACCGTGAACTGAATAAGCTGACTATGAAGAATCGATATCCACTTCCAAGAATCAACGACTTATTTGATAAGTTGCAAGGATCAAGTGTCTACTCGAAGATCGACTTGAGGTCTGGTTATCACCAACTCAGATTTCGTGACGATAATATTCCAAATACAGCATTTAGGACTTGCTATGGTCACTACGAGTTCCAAGTAATACCTTTTGGATTGGCAAACGCACCGGTGGTATTCATAGATCTAATGAATCGAGTGTGCAAACCGTACTTAGATAAATTCATGATTGTTTTTATTAATGACATCTTGATATACTCCAAGAGCAAAGAAGAGCATGCGGAACACCTTAAGTTAATCCTAGAATTGCTTAAGAAGGAAGAATTGTACGCCAAGTTTTCAAAGTGTGATTTTTGGCTGTCGAAGGTACAATTTCATAGTCACATGATCGATAGTGAAGGCATTCACGTGGACCCAGCTAAGATTGAGTCAATAAAGGATTGGGCATCGCCCAAGAATTCGATAGAGATTCGTCAATTTCTAGGTCTTGCTGGCTATTACCGACGATTTATCGAAGGTTTCATAAAAATTGCCAAGCCTATGACGAAGCTGACTCAAAAGAACGTGAAGTTTGATTAGAGTTGTAACACCCCCAAATTGGGTCGCATCAGAATAAGGGTCCGGGGCATGTTACATCATAGATCAATAACACAAGATGTATATAGAACGACCAAAAAGTCATTTAAAACTGATACATTAGATTTAACAAAGTACTTGTTACATAAGCCGAAGCTTCACTTATCCACTTGTTCAAAATACAAAGATTTCTATCCCATATAGTTATACAAAATGTAATGCGACAAAATCTTTAAAGCTTGATATCCCAATCAAAACCACCAATGCATCCCTTGCACCTCGTGCTTACTGATCCCCTAAAAAACATTGCTTTAAAACGTCAACAATAATGTTGGTGAATTCATAGGTTTGATAAATCATGTATTGTAGGACCACAAGATTTCCTAAGTGTATGATAATGCAACAGATGCAGACATCATATAAATGTAATTACGTTGCCCTAAGCTCATGACACTGAAGCTCGACATAAATGAATACCATATAAATGGCCTACATTGCCCGTGATGATGTTCTAACCCGCAACATCGTATGTTCGACATGGTATACGTTCGTTTGCCAAGTGATAGCTAATCACCCGAACGGGGATGTCAATCCTAATAGATATATTCATAACATTTGCGCTCACAGTCCAGTAATTGATAGTTCATGATAAGGGGCTCAGAATGGGTTATCGCTACTTTGGCAACACCTAATCATAATATGAAACTTAACCACTTGTGTCCACTTATAAAACATTTCATGTTTCTCACCCCAAAAACTTATAAAACAAAAGCATGTAAAACGTGGGGCTATGAACTCACCTTGAGTGAGCGATTAACAAGTATGTCACAGATAATGCGCCACGCAAATCGTCAGATGCAACCTATTTAAATTAAGGTCGTATAAGTACCATGTACTTTGATTTACCAATATCATATATTCCTATATAGCTCATCATACTATCGTTCGGGCTATCATAATTAAGAGGTCATGTAGTGAACGTATGAGGAGCTAGGACACTTTAAATCGTAAATCCAACAACTCGTCGATACGCCACCCCGAAGAGGCCTCATTATGAAACTCCCTAGTAATATAGCACTTTGCTTAACTAATACCACATATAGGTCTATATAGTTCAATCACCATCTAATTGTTTTGGAAAAATTGTGTTTAATAAGTTAAAACGTTTATATTTCCCGTTGTAGTAAAACTGGCGTAACTTTCGCGTTTTAAGTCCGATTTTGACGTTTCTTATGCCCACGCTTTCGTATTAGGACGAGTTATCATAATTTGACATTTTCATATTTTTGACCCTCTGATGAACAGTACTTTTTACTGTTCACACCAGTTATAAAGTTATTTTTATAGTTTTAATTATCGTAAAACCCGTAAACGTCGTATTTTATTCGTTATAGCTCCGTTTTTAGCGATTCTTTCGAGCACGTTCTCGTAATTGAAAGTTCTAATGATTTATGAGGTTTACAAAAATAAAAGTTTCTGTCATGAACAGTAACTTTTATAAAAATAGTTTTATAAAAGTATTAATTGTCGTAAACTCGCGAAATTCATAACTCGTTCGTTATTAATTGAAAAATTACGATTCTTATCATTTTGGAATCCTAAAAATATGTGTAATCTGTTACAAATACTAAACTTTCTGTTTTATATAATTTTTATAAATTGTTTTATAAATCCGTTTAATTAACGTATAACTTGTAATTAGCGTATCTTTTTCGTTATTAATCCGTTTTTTGAGTTTCATATCTTTTTGGAATAGTCATGAGGTGTATTATCTTTTTAAAACATCAAACTCACTATTTGAAATTCGAAATCCAAACAGCCCCTTTATGTTCTATATGTACACTTTTATATAAGGCTTGTTTTATGTACTTTTTACCTTTGTAAATTTACCACAAGTCTTTTATAATTATATATATCATATGTCTTACATATATTAGAGTCCATAAGTCCATCATTAGTCCAAGTGTCCAAGATCACAAAATTACACGTCTTAATATCAATTGAAAAGCCTGATAAAACTTTCTTTAAGAATACTTTTAACTACAAGTTTATACTTGAACCTTTTTATACCTAACCAAGTGTGTACATCACTTATACTTCCATTATAACCTTATTTTAGTATTCATATAACATAAACAAAAGTCCACAAACAAGATTAATAAGTCATTTGCAATACTTTTACTTGTAACATATTAAGAAACCTTAAAAACCCTAATCTTGCATTAACACTTTTTAGGCTTAACCAAGATTGTAAAACACTTATATATCCATTTATAACCTCATATAACATGTGTATAAGGGTACAAATCAATGATAACAAGTAAAAATCCATTTTACATGTTCAAAAGTGTCTTAATGGTAATTTTGCTATAAAGAACTAACATATGCATACAAACTCATGAAATGAATAGATAAAGGCTTTTAGATAACCTTATAATGAACAACGATGATGAGAAATATGTGCTAAACCCTTGTTTAGACTTTAAACCCAAGCTTACAAACTTTCAAAACCCTAATCCAACTAGAAACCCTAAGAAAGTCTTGTAAAGGTGCAAGTATATATGATATAAGAAAGTCTTGGACAAGATGAGGGATTTTAGGGAAATAGTTGGTCAAGGCATGGTCTTTTGCTTGAAAAGACTTATGGTTTAATTGGTTGGTGAATGTACAATGCAAGTTGCCAAATTTTTGAGATATTTCTTGTATACTTACACATGTATCCGGCCATAGTATCATATATATGATGTATTTTTGTAATTTTTGGGTATTGGGTATAAACGTGGGTATTTGTTGAAGCGTAAAAAAGTTTTGGTGGTTCCGGGAATGCCTAAACGTATACTATCGCGAAACGAATCAATTATGCAACCTTTAATAAAATATGCAATGGACAAAGTTAATAATTCACTCAAAATAATTACTTAACACAGTTATGCATGAAGTAAAACATTTAATTGTTTGATGCCCGTTTACATTGAACGCTAATTTTTAGCCTACGCGATTTAGCTTAACGTTTACGATTTAAAGCAAACGCGTACAATACAAAAGGTACATTGTGGATTTATTGACGACGTCAATAACCCTAAAACACAGGGTGTTATAGTCTTCCCCCGTTAGATGAGCCTTGTCCTCAAGGCTTAAGACGCGGCACTTGACGACGGTGCGGTCGTTGCGAAGAGGTGTGGGTATTTCTTCTTGAATTGGTCCTCACGTTCCCACGTGAACTCAGGACCTCTCTTGGAGTTCCATCGAACCTTGACTAATGGAATGCGGCTAATAGATTTATCGACATCGTCAATGACTTGAAAACACAAGGTGTTATAGACTTCCCCCGTTAAACGAGCCTTGTCCTCAAGCGTACGATGCAGTCAACTGAACGACGGTGTGGTCTGGTGATAAAGAAGGTGGGGTAATTCTCTTGAATTGGTCCTCACGTTCCCACGTGAACTCAGGACCTCTCTTGGAGTTCCATCGAACCTTGACTAGTGGAATGCGGCTTCGCTTCAACCGTTTAACTTCACGGTCCATGATTTCAACGGGTTCCTCAACAAACTGAAGCTTGTCATCGAAATGAAGTCCATCCAACGGAACGGCTAACGGTTCGTCGGCATAGCACTTTTTCAAATTTGATACATGAAATGTATTGTGAACCCTACTTAGCTCTTCTGGAAGCTCGAGTTTGTAAGCAACCTCTCCAACCTTTCCTAACACCTTGAAAGGTCCAACATACCTGGGGTTTAACTTCCCCCGTTTGCCAAAACGTACGACCCCTTTCCAAGGCGAAACTTTAAGCATAACTTTATCCCCGACTTGGAATTCCATCGGTTTACGCTTCAGATCGGCGTAATTGATTTGGACAATTCTCTCAGTCGTCTCTTGAATCAGTTCAGGACCCAGTATTTAAGCTTCTCCAACTTCGGTCCAACAAACAGATGAACGACACTTTCGACCATAAAGTGCTTCGAATGGTGCGGCCTTTATGCTAGCGTGATAGCTATTGTTATATGAAAACTCGACCAACGGCAAATGGTTAACCCAACCTTTTCTAAAATCGATCACGCAAGCACGCAACATATCCTTGAGAGTTTGAATTGTCCTCTCGCTTTGCCCGTCTGTTTGTGGATGGTACGCAGTACTCATATCCAAGTTTGTACTTAAAGCATTCTGAAGTGACCTCTAGAAGTTGGATGCAAACCTCGGGTCGCGGTCGCAAATGATTGAAACAGGTATTTCATGCCTCGTGACAACCTCCTTTAGGTATATTCTAGCAAGTTTATCCATAGGATCGGTCTCTCTCATTGGTGTGAAAATTGCAGACTTAGAAAGTCGGTCCACAATCACCTAGAGGACTTAGTGAGTCGTAGCCTTGTGACGACTTAGGAAGCTTCGTGACAAAATCCATAGTGATGTTGTCCCACTTTCATTGAGGTATATCAGGTTGTACCAACAATCCTG